>SKCR01036239.1:0-265142 GCA_019454045.1 Zanthoxylum bungeanum
TTATTGTAATAATTTGATTTATTAATTGGACCTGCGTGTCCACCTTTTTACCTCTCTATTCTTTGTATTCTCTTCTCACCTATTCCCCTCAATGTAAATGAGGTTTCTTTAGAAGTGTATGTAACAGGTAGAAGTAAATGCATGTGCTAGCGGGAGAAAGAATGTGAGAGATTTGATCTAGGATCAATGTGTAAAGTATTCATCTGCATATCATTATTATTTATTTATACGCGCTTTATTATGTATTTAGAATGCATGTTTAAGGGTGTATGATGATAAGACCTTAACAAAGATAATAAATTGGTTGCCAATTTGCACTCGAAAAACCTCGCAAAATATTAAGCGTCTTTCCTTCCATTGAGTGATTCTCACTCAAGATCTGAGACTGGCATTGGCTTGTTGGCCAAAGTCAAGGCCTTTGTCCGTCGAGGATGTGTTTGAATCACGAAGGCTTTGTTCCATATTGGTGTCTTGTCCAAGTTGTGGTTTGTTGGCCAAAGTCAAGACCACTTCTTATCCATCGACATTGATTACGAAGCTTTCCATGGTAAATGGGTCGCACTAACTGGGATCACTAAGTTTGTTGTGCCAAAGCCAAGGCTTAGTTGATTCAGAGGAAAATGGTTAGGTAATACATTGGATGTATTGGCATATATAAGATATATGTTTCGGACTTGGAAGTCCCCCTACCGGATCTAGGAATTGGATTGGATCCAATCGATCTTAGAGATCTACCTAGTTAATTATCATATAATTTGTTGGCCAAAATCAAGATTGTGTGATATTTAACGGGATCCTAGCCCACTAGGAAACACGGTTTCCCGAGTACTCGACAGAGGGTTAAAGGCTCGCCGAAAAAGTGGGAGGCAAGAATTGAATTTGCAATACTCGTTCAATTACTCGCCATACACGCTCAAACAAATATCGTCGTCAAATAATTAAATGTTAGTTGGACTAATATTTAAATGTTGTTTTAATAAATAGTTGGACTATATTCAAACCATTCATTTATAGTTGATTTTATAATTGGATTATAGTAATCAATATAATTGATTTTAATCTATTAAATTATAGTTGATTAAATAGTTGGACTATTGTAATCATTATAATAATAGTACCTAAATCGTTGATTAAATAGTTGGACTATTAGAATCAAGATTAAATTGAAAGATTGACGTTTAATACATAATCCTGGGAAAATGTATTTAAATGGTTTAATTTTCAAATTGGGAATAAATTTCAGGATGGTCCTGGAAAATAATAAGTTACTTTATTTGATAAAATAACGTATTATGCCTAGATATGAGTTAAGCAAATAGTAGAGCATAATCTTTGGAAGATTTATGTGATGATGACTTTAGT
Source organism: Zanthoxylum bungeanum (assembly GCA_019454045.1). Taxonomy (NCBI): domain Eukaryota; kingdom Viridiplantae; phylum Streptophyta; class Magnoliopsida; order Sapindales; family Rutaceae; genus Zanthoxylum; species Zanthoxylum bungeanum. Next base: position 1,363 of record SKCR01036239.1, read on the forward strand.
GCTTAATACATTAAGCTTGTCGCAGTAGACTCCTTAATTTCTGAATCAGAACTAAGGATTAGATCCTTAAAGTATTATAAAGAAATTGAAGGATCTTCATAAATCTATGCTAGATTTTAGAAGTACTAATATTGCAATAGTAAACTCTTGGAGAGTTAATGAATATTCTCAATGAGACAAAGTCAAAGTTTGCAATTAGGCAAGTAGCGCAAGGCGCACCTTACTTCGATATTCTAGAAGGTCAAGGCTTGGCCAAAGGCTTCTGGAGTGTTGAAACTGGCAAAGGCAAAATCATTATAATCTTCTGGGAAGATTAAGGAATATACCAAAATGTCTGCCTAAAATGTGGCAAACGGGATCGCGGAAGCGTGACTGCCGTTTGAACAAGCAGACATGAAGGAATTGAAGACGAGCAAGGCTCTGACTTCAAATATGTTTGTCAACATTATGTTCACTACTAGTATTAAAATTGAATTTTAAAACTTAGTGTGATACATAAATATATACTGATGTTCAGAATCTGCTAGAGCAGGATTAGGAAACTATTATAATGTAACTAGTTTGACTAGATACATTATCTTCATATCAGTGTTTAACCCGCTACGGGTGAACCTTTATATTCTAGAACACTAAAGTGTTTTATTATATAAGGATGATATTGAGATAAACACATTAGATGTGAATAACAGAGTTTATATTTTGAATATAAATAAAATCTCAAATATATAACATGACAAACAAATAGCTCGAACTGATTTGATCAGGAAGAAACTAATTTGTGGCATTGTTGTCTATGACACAATTAAACAAGAATCGTATATCCACACTTTCTAAGAGTGGGTACGGACTAATTTGATTCTAATCAAATAAAGTCTACGAATCTAGTTTATTGGGCAAAGTGCCTAAAACACTATTTACTTGGTAAAAGTGCAAATGCCACCGACATGTTAGCCCTAGTTCATAGTGAAGCAAGTGGGCCCATGTCTAGCTAGGCTAGAGGTGGAGATGAATATTTCGTGACCTATACGGTTGTGACATCGCGTTATGGTTATGTGTTTCTTTTGAAGAACACAAATCAGAAACTTTTAAAGTTTCGACACGAAATAGACAAACAGATCGGCTATAGTATTATACCGTCACGGTAAGACCGTAATGGAAAATACTTAAGCAATAAGTTTCTAATATACTAGAAAGAGTATAGTATTCTTTCTATGAGGACTCCTCCCGGAACACGTCAATTGACGGTGTGTCCGAACAAAATAACCGAATTTTGTTGGACATGATAAGGTTAATCATGAGTCGCTCTGAGCTACCATTTCCTTCAACGGATAAACATAAGCAGTGCAAAACTTATTTAGAATAAGGTTCCATAAAATCTGTTTGACAGATATCATATTAGATATGAACGGGAAAGAAACCAGGTTTCACATTCCTGATAATTTGGGAATGCTAGGCATACGTTTGGGTGATACCAAACTAAAACCCAAATTGGATAAGTGCCAATTGTAGGTTATCGTAGGGATACCATAAGTATTGTACTTATACATCTCACTAGAGAACAATTAGATTGTTGTTCACCATGCGGTTTTCCTAAAAGGAATACCGATATGCAGTGGTAAGTGGGAAGATAGTATAACTCGATGAAAATCGGAGTAATACTATTCAAGGCATCGATTCCTAATGGAACACAAATAGTTCATCAAGGATGAAACTATACCATAATCTTCGAATACACAAGAACCGCGTAGGTCGGAGAAAGTCAAAAAACAACCTGGGGTATGGGTTTCTGATCTCACCTCATAAAGATGTCTATCTTATTGAGGAATACCAACTGACTACGTATGAGGAAGTGATACAATGTATCGACTCCCTATCATGACAAAGTGTCATGAATCCGAAATGGATTCCATGTATATCAACTATGTTTGGATACTAGTTGATGTACCGCAAGGCATTGTGCCTACTGGTACTATATAAGTCTTCAAGGAAGACATACATGGATGGCAACATACCAACGTATAAAGCTAGGCTTTTAGCGGAAGGTATCGTTATCAACATTGTGTTGACTACGATTCAACCTTTTACCTGTTGCCATGGTAAATCCATTTGGATAATGCTTGCTAATGCTGCATGTTTCATTTATGAAATATGTCAGCTGAATGGGAAAATCGCTTTCCTGAAAAGGAAACCTTTTGGAGGATGTTTATAACATCTTGACGGTTTTGTCGTACAATAACTAGCAAACAAGGTTTGCGGGTTATTCGATCCATGTTTGGATTGAAGCAAGCATTAGGTTCTTGGAATTATCGTTTTGATATAATCATAATGGTTTATGATTTAATTCAAAACGAAATGATTCTTGTGTATATAAGAGGGTTAGTGGGAGCGCACTGACAATCGTTGTACTATAAAATAATGATAATATGTCATTTCTTGGAAATGATATTCCCATAAAATAATTATCGGTGAAAGCTTGGCTTTCGAAAACTCTCCGAGAACTCGTACATTGAAAAATGTACGCGACCTGGTGTCTCATACGCTTTGAGCACATGGATTCACAAACAGGCCAATCCGAGTGATAGTCACTGGATTGATGTTAAGAACATCCGTTAGTATCTTAGAGAACTAAGGATGCTGTCTTAAACTGTGGAGAATGAGAACTTGAAGTGACTGGGATCACTACTGCAATTTTCCCAATCGATAAAACGATTATAAGTCGCAAACGGTACTACAAAGTTTGAATAACGGTACAGTGAGCTGGAAATCTTCCAAGCAAGATACTGTTACCATATAAACAACAAATGCGGGTCATTGCTGCAGCTGAGGCGGCAATAGAAGCTTTCTGGGTCGATAACAAATCTAATTAGATTAGATATAATTCTGTTAACAGCTGAGCTAGGCGTCAGCACAGACTAAAGAATTAATGGTCTCATCAACGATCCAGATAAATACTTCGACTATTCATCTGATTCGTTCGGATCATACATCGTGGCGATGTGATGATTGAATAAATCGCATCAGATGATAATCATACAAATCCGCTGACGAAAGTCTTTTCTCAGCAGTTTAAGCCAACCGTACATAGTTCGGGTGTCAGACACTCGAGTGACTGGCTATAGGCCAAGTGGGAGATTGTTGGACAATTATGACCCATAGCGTCACTATTTGTACATATCATTGTGTTGTTGTACAAATTAACTATGTGACAAAGGAGATTGCACTCTTATCATTTATGATTAGATCACCTAGATGTATAAATGATAGGAGGTCCCTACGATTTGTTCTAGACGGAGAATGATATGAGACAGTATTAGTCCACGAAGGATAAATCATTAAATATCCATAGTCAGAGTATTATCGAGATTGGACATCGATAAATACGTAAAAGACTAGTATTACATTGTGCGCGTTGTGAGGGCACAACGGCATAGTTCTCATATATTTGGGTATAAGATACTCATGCAAGTGTAATAGGAGGTTGTGTTTTACCGATGGTACGGGCAGCTTCGCTCTGGATAGACCCCCTCGGAATTCCATTGGTAGTATGACTATGTGTCTATGGAAGTCCGAAATCAGCGTAGGTGTATTTGGTCTTAACCTGAGACTTGCACCGCTAATACTTGCGACAATCAATATATTTTGGTTGCGGTCGTCCAGGGCTTTAACAGGTTCTGTGTACGCCAATACTGGGTATATTGAGAATCGTAGTGTGTTGGGTGTGATGTCAAGACGAAAGTGTCACTCCAGTCATATGGAGATGATAGTCACGTAGGATACGGGACTGGTTCTCTTAAATGCTGCAGCTATCGGGATAAAATGACAAGGTCATGTTTATCCGATTATAGAGACTAGTCACCAGACATCCGACATGTGCTTCGTACGGGGCAGACAATATTCCAGCCACAGGCCTAGCACGTGATCATTTGATACTTGACATAAATACGCAATACTACGTATACTACGCCTAATATAGATCATTTATTCCTGTAAGGATATTTCCGGAGAATTGGGTAGGCATGGCGCTTTGCTAGAGGCCAACCTTGTCTTGTAAATCGGTATAAACGTAGTACGAGGTACTTACGTGTTCGGATAGTCCCGACGACCGAATTTACTGCCAACATATCCGGGATCTCATGGGTCGCTTCCCAAAGATTCACACGATGACGTATGACTCGCACTCTCCAAATTAATCTGGATTAATTAGAAGAGAGAGAAAATTAATCTGGGATTAATAACTGAGATATTTTTTCTGAGATAAAATATCATTTAAAGAGAGATAACGATTAATTTGGAATTAATCGATTAATTAATATATGTGATATATTAAACTAAATTGGATTTCGACGCGGAATTAAAATTAGATTTTAATTCAGGCGAACGAATTAATTTAGAATTAATTCGTTAGGCGTAATCATTAATTACGACGCAACGGAAAATTCGTTAATTTGGAATTAGCGAACCCGATCCCGAGATTATTTGCGAGCGCATTCGCATTTCGATTCGAATGCGGCACGCAAGTCATATCAATCGTCAAATCGTTAGTCGCATCTAGCGTCACATCAAGCGTCAAATCATGTCACTTTGAGTGATGTGACACTTGATTGATTGATGTGATTGATTGATGTGGTTGTTGGAATGGTTTGTTGAGCATTTACCATTTGACTTTTTGGAAGCCAAAAAGTGGTAATTCATTTAATTATTTTTTTGGAAAAATATAAAGTGTATTAGATACACTTTTCAACCTAATCCAACACAATTCTCTCTTCCTCTCATCTCTCTCATCTCACGCCCAAGGGGCTCCAAATAGCTCACTGGTTTGACAAAAACGTGAGCAGTGGGAAGCATAGAGTGGGATTTTGTGGCAAAATCTCAAGTGCTAGCACACTTACGAGACATGCGAAGGTGATAGGGAAGTCCACCCATGACCCGGGAATCGTTCGACGAAGCATGGATCTTGACGAAGGACCAAAACCGAGCCAAACCAGTGGGTTGTGAACTGCCACTGCCGAACCAGTGAAGAGGAGCAGTTTTCTGTTTTTGTTCGTTGCCGCATCGCTCAACCGCTCGATGTGAGTATTCTGCAACTTCTTCGATTTGTATTCGCACATGAATTCATGCTTATTATTGATCTTGGGACCTTAATAGAAACCAATGGCGCGTCGCGACGCTCACTTGATCAGACATGAGGCAGAGCCTCTGCTCGTTACGCATCGTGACGCTGCACGTTATGCGTTACGACGCTACACGTTATGCTTCGCGACGCCCACACATGTTGAAACCAGTGAGCATCATCTGTCTCCGCTTCGCGAATTGATTTAATTTTTCATTTCTTCAATATTAATAAATAAATGATAAGCTCATCTGAGAACATCATGTCCAATGTCTTAACCCAAGAGAGCAGCCAAAGTATCGGTACACGGGGAAAAGAAGTTAAGTCTCGATCTTCCGATATTTTTAAAATTCATTTTCAGATAGTTGAAACAGAAAATGAAGGGGTCGATTTTTTCATGTTCGGTGCACATGTCATGTCCTTAATTTATGTGTTCAAGATGGTCTGAATTATTTAGAACAGATTTAGAGTTTCATGTTGAAAGTTCAGTAGGTAAAAATTCTCATGTTTTATCAATTATTGCTAAACATGTGCGGGCAGCACATGTTCCACATTTTGCGATTGAACAAGCCTTCAGCTTATAAGATAATATTTTGGAAGCGAGACGGTCTTCATTACATTCGAGCACTTTAGAAGCAACAACATATGTGGATGATTGGACCTGAGCAGAAGGATCAACAATCATAGATAATGATGATGGGTAAATAATTATAAGGGGAAACTATCTAAAAAATATAATGGAACTACGTAAGCTTTAATTCCTCTCACCCCAAGAGGATATTAGACAACTTAAGTTTTAAAAATTTAAGGTCAAGCTCTTTTATTTTTTTTTAAATTTAATTTTTTAATTTTATGTAATATAAAATCAAATTAATAATTTCAAATCCCATTTTATTTTTTAAAAAAATAAAATTCAATTTTTAAATTAATTAAAAAAATTGGAACCGTACCAAAACCGTCCGATCCGGTTTCGGTTCTCAGTTCCACATTCTCGTGGAACTAGAATCGAACCGGAATTATCCGGTTCAATTCCGATACGACAAGCGTGGAATCAAGAACCGAACGATTCGATTCCGGTTCGGAATCGAACCGAACTGATGGTCGGGTCTACTATATGCCACACTTTCCTTCCCATCTGATTCTTGAAATAATCTGCAAAAGCTAGCTCTAACTCATAAAGGCTATTGAGAGTAACAACTTTACACTTAGATTCGGTATTGAATTGAAATTTGTACTATATTATATATATATTATAATTAATAATTTTTGGATGATAATTTAAGTATAATTGAATATTTAACGTGTATTTCTATTAAAGCAAGAATGACAAATCTAAGCGCAATTCAACTCAGCTCAATAATAGATCCAAATTTCATAACTTTTTAGCTCACTGTAATTTTTAAAGCAAATGTTGAAGGTCCCTCAAAAGTACGTAAATAAATTCAAAACATATAAAATACGGTTAATCCAATTGTTAAAAAAAAAATAAAAAATAAAAAAAAGGTGCTATTATTGCAAAAATCGGAATACAACCAACTATCATTCAGAATTTCATCTTTGGGCCAAAAACAAACAAGAAGGATTACCATAAAGGGAAAGGGTACCCAACAAAAAAGCGATTTTGAAACTCTAATAGGATGTTGAGAAATAAACCAAACTCGGCTAATTATTGAGCGAGGAAACTTACGTTGTGGCCTAATTGTTGGTCCGTTTCCGGAAGAGAGGGGCATCATGGGGTGTTTTTAGAATGGCGGCTTTTGCCCCATGAGAGGTAAAGGATCTGGAAAAAGGCTCAAGCTTTTACTATGGGCATTGTTATCCATGCCCAGACTAGTATAATGAAACAATGACATAAGGTACATACTCATTACCTGCCAAGCGGGCAAAGAAAATACTCCATTTCATTGAAAGGGCGACAGATTAGAATGGTGGATAATTAAACATATGCTCATAACACAATCAAAGAGGAAAAGTTGTTTATGGTAGATTGCTATCCCAAATGAAATCTGATCCTAATGAATGACATGGAGTCTTATCAAACCTATATATACCATTTTCTACTGGGCCATACTAGATGCAAAGCATTCAATATCAGTAAGGCTCTAAAAGGCAGGAGATTAATGAACTGCCTGCCACTGAATCTTGAACTAGGTCGAAGTATACATCTGGGATAATACAGATGACAGAACTACCTTTTACTATAGGCAACCCAATGAAGTACCTAGACTGGACAGCATAACCAGTATGTGCAACAAGAATGAAGGCATAAATGTCACACCAAACCATGAATTTTATGTGATATAGTAATTATGTCGATCTTTCACCTTCACGCTTTATCTGGAGGGCAGCTCTAACAACATTTCCTCTTGTAATGAGTCCAACCTTCAAGATTTAAACCGGGACAGATCAAAATCTAACTTCCAATGAGCATCCCAGCAAATGAAATTTTCAGTCAGAGATATTAAAATAGAAATTATTACCAGCTTCCCATCACCATCTACTACTGGAAGTCTACGGTATTTTGTTTCAAGCAACATTCTGCCAATAAAATATATGATTTAGGGCATCGGAGCCAACATTTGCAAGCAAGGAAGGAGTGAATGGCATAAAATGCAACATCGTATGGTTTTTATTTTTCATGCAAAAAGTTACATGAACGTGCGCCATTACAATTTTGAAAATCAGGAATTTAAGTTTAAGTTCCATTCCTACATAGGCTTGAAGAGAGGAGCATAAATGCACTATTAGCTCATCACTAATACTCTTTATTTCAACTAAACATCATCACTGAAATAAATACTTTAACATAGAGATTTTTTAAATCAAAAATTCAAAACATTTATAAACTAATTAAAATTTCATTCAACAAAAAGAGATATTGGAAAAGCAGATGAATTCCAATACCTAGCAGCATCTTCTAAGTTGGTGTTTTCATGAACAACGAGTGGAGCAGGTGTCATCAAATCACCAAAAACTTTGCCATTAGTCTTGATAAGCAGTCTTTGTATCTCATTAAATGTCTGCCATATGTATTTAGAATCAGAAAAAACAGTCGTTGAGACCCAATTTTCCACAGTTCAAAAGCAATGAGTCCCTTTTACCCAAAGACAGGAAAACACATACACGATCAAAAATGGATGGACAAAGAATGAGAGCAGACTATGATAGCTCTAGTTATAGGCTAGAAGACTCATTCAACATAACAAACAGTTCACCTCAAAGAAGAGCACTAGGACCTAGTAACTAGAGTTTCATAAAAAGTGTAACATCTCAATCACAACCGATCAGTTTGTGTGCTAAGCATTTGGTTGTCACAAAAAGACATGAACCTTTAAATGAGAAGAGTTGCGTTATAAACCAAAATAAAGTATATCTACATCTGAAATATCTTAAATGGTGAAATTTGGTTCATGGTCCTTGGATTTCAGTTAATTCAACCCTACACTCATACTGTACAAAAGTGATTCCTCTAAAATTCAGACCATCTTACTCGAGCATTACGTGTGTTAGTATGCATTCAACATGCCCAGAGCTGGTCTACACTCTACATGCATCAACAATAAGAGCAGCACAAAAGGTTTCATGGATGAGAAAGACTGCAGTTAAAAATGTGAAATAAACTAACACATTCACAAAGCCATTTCAACAGACCCTTTTGATCAAAGCCAAATGGCAAATAAATAAAACAGAACAGTTCTCACGTACTTTCCAAGAGCTATTGACATTAGGAAACAAGTTTGTGTCATTTTGATTGCCACCTGGTAACCATAAAAGGAAATATCAGTAGCTGTTATACAGCAAAATCTAAAGAGGATCCAAATATAATACCAGTATGAAAAATTTCAAGAGTTAATCAATGACGAGCAAAAGCAGTATCAAACATTGTCAACCAGAGCAATATCTAATGAACAGTCCAAAATTAAATTAAAACTGAATTAGGTAAAGCCAGAGAATAGGGTGACACGGTAGGTTGGCTCCTGTAATTCCGTCACGCAACTGCATCCATTAAATGTTGTCACAGACTTACAATATTCAAACCACTGAAATGTGAATATTTTCCTCGTGTTGTGAAAGTTGAAAAGAGAGTCCATTTTTGGCAACCATTTCCGTATCTCTACTTATGTTTCTTTTAATTTAAAATTTATTTTGCGATCATTGATTCTTATTCTTTTCACTTCTAATTTTGCACTCCTGTCCTGTCAGAATTGTAAGATCAAGTTTTGCTCTATTTGGGTTTTTTTCTGTTTTAAAAAATTTAACTTGTCATTTGACAAAAAGTGAAATATTGTTGTTTCACTATTTACAAACAACCTTGGATATTTCAGCTCACGACAAGTAAAAGCACATGCTCCCTCAACTCTCCCTCCCCAAAAGGAAAATTGTCTTGCCTCATCCCTTAGTGCAGAATCTATGTTACTGACAGAACCTTGAAATTAAGAACAAAATCTCTGACAAATGGAAGAGAAACAAATCATTGGAATTTCACCAGAGGAAGGGATTGGGAAAAATAATTGTCCCAAGTCAAAAATGAAATATAATAATTCCTCTCACTACCCGCCTACCACTATTTATCTCTATGATGCTTGGATATCCTAAAACTCTGTATAACTGCATCAAAGCAGTATCCTCAAAAGGATCAAGATAAAGCATGTGCATTTTCAACTGATAATATCATGATGTCTCCCATACACAAACATTTATAATTATTTACTAATTATTGGTAAAACCACAAGAAATTAATTCGCTTACTCATCTTCAACTCTTATAAGCAATGCAAATCAGGAGAAATCAATTTCTGCAGACCTATTTTGATGTTGCATGAATATCTTTCTAATAAATTCTAAGACTTTTTGAAATCAAACTTCTGATACTTATTCGAAATCTAACATGTTTAGAATGTGTATTTAAGTATGGTCTCCATTGGTTAGAAAGTTCTAACAAAGAAAAAGGCCAAGGGCCAATCTAGAATATTGAATGAATTGCTATGTCAACAAGGAAGATGCAATATTAGCAGTCATGCCCTCTTCTACAGTGTTTCAAGCAACTAGTTTCTTCCTTCAAACAAATTCCAACAACCAGGGAGCAAAATATAAACAAGCATTCCATGAACGGAAACATAAATAATATCCAACCCTAGTATCATTTTTCTCACACTACCTGATATGGAGTCGAGTGCTAACAAATCATAGTCTGAAACAACTCCAACCTGCAGAGATAATTAACAAAAGTCAATGAGTTAACTTATACAATCACGTAAATTAAATGTTCTGTAAACCACATTTATATAAAGTCTGAAACAACACCAACCTGAAAAGAAAATAAACCAAAGTTAATGAATTAGCTTATACAATCACGTAAATTAAATGTTTCGGAAACCACATATATATGAAGTCAATCAAAACATATGATACGGTTTGCCATTGCCATTGCCATTAATAGTTGGCAAATACTGGGTTTTCATACAAAATAAAAATTTGTCATAAATTGATTCTATCTTAACAAGAAAACTGGTATGTATTCATCAACTTGATTTATCATCTAATAAGAGCCTGAATGAGTTCAAAATTCCCAAGTAGATAATAAAAATTTGCAAACTCAAAAAAACATTACTTTGCACCAAAGTGAAGATCTCATTGAGCAAAGAGGTAATAAGATGATCTCATTGAGCAAAGAGGTAATAAGTACCCTGAAAATTCTCATCCTTTTGGACCTTTTCCACAGTAACAAGCATATTTTCTCAAAAAACAGAGTGATTCGCTTTCAAATCTCAATCATTGACCAGACGTTGTACATTGATCATTCTCTCTATATCATTCTCTATTACTCCCAAGTAAAAATTATCCACAAACTATAAATGCCAACAGTTATTACAATCAAATGAAAATTTTATCGTAAACTAAATTATAGTTAAGTTTGGGATTGAAGTTTTGCGACTTTTAATCCTAAAATCACTAAGCTGAGAAGTACGAGAAGTTGGTTAGTAAATGCTAGCCACCAATTAAAAGTGTGTTTACCAAACGCGCTAGCTGCTGTGCTTTGACAATTAAGTTGAATCACAACAGCTATCAAAATACTATAAGACATTAAAAGTAAACAGTAATAATTGTACACTACAGAACAATCATGATTTGTGAAGAAGAAAATAGAACTCATGTTCATTTGGTAACAGAGAAGCAATCAAAAATTACCAAATTCCAGTCGTCATCAATCACAGGAAAACCAGTGATTCTCTTCTCCACAAGACCTTCCAAAGCAGTAATCACAATCTTTTAGTTGATCAAAACATCGAATTAACTAATAACTATTGATCTGATCACAAGATAGTAACAGATTCTGCCACGTGTCACAAATACCTTCATCAACAGTTGTTGTAGTCTTTACAACATGTAGATCCTCTTTCCTTGTCATAAAATAACCAACCGTGTACGTTCCATTTCTCGGCTAAAATCAAACAAAAAAATTAATTTAATTAAGTAATATTTTTTTAACACTCGCCAGTTCCTTGTCACACAAGTTTCAACAAATTTCGTGCGCGAATCAAATTCAAAAACTGTACGATCAACTTTTAACATTTAAGCAATTAACTGAAACAGAACTTACAGGAACGGAGTTGGTGATCCCAACGACGTTGTAAGCAAAAGCCTTCGCCTCATGAGAGAGAGCGGAACGGCGTCGTTTGGAGAGATACAAAGGAGCGGCTACCGTTAATGGTAACTGACGGTGAGGAACGGAGTGAATACCGCCGTTGAGTCGCGCGAGTGTGAGACAACTCAGTATAGAAATCGAACTCATTGTTCACTTTTGTTATTTTGTTGTCGATGTTTTAATAATTTAATTAAAACAAATAAATAAATGGATATATTTTTGTTTTGTTTAATATTTTATTTTTTTCAATTAAGAGAGATGATTGAGGAATGTGGCAAGTGTGGAGAGAGTGAGATTCGATTTGAAATAGAAGTTTGGGACTGGCTGTTAGTTGCGTGCTTGAAGGAAGTATCAAGAGAGAAAAAGTAAAAAAGGAAATCGAAAAGCCGTAATTAGTCGGGGGGCCGCCAATTGTGTTGCTTTACCGGGACCCACGCAATTATATGTAATTCAACTTAAATAGATTTAAAAAAATATGCATTCATGTGTATTTGTAAAAATATAAATAGTAAAAAGAAATAAATATGTTGACGGCTGTTTTTCATTCCGATAGTAGTTTGGGAAATCAGCTCATCGAACAAACCTTCTCCAGCAATGAATTTGTTTGGTTAGTAGGGAACCAAAATAAACTTGGCAAGTAGACAAAATTCACACATAATGATTTACGTAGTTCGGCGAAGAGTGGCTCCAACATACGTCCACGGGAAAATAATGGTGTTTATATTACTACTCTAGGTCAAGACTAACGTGAAATATGAGTGGTGTGATGAGCTGACAAATAGCGTAAAATACATCGGGTCTTACACAAACCCGTTACAAATCTCTCAAGTGATCGGGTACTGACCAACTTTCTCTCTCTATCACTAGTTTGGAAGCTCTTGCTTTTTTACAAGTAATGAAATGCCAAATTTGCTAACAGTTGAATATGTGGCTTCAACCTCTTTATATAAGCTCTCAAATACATTGTTCCACCAACTCATGACGTCAGCTCGTGTCACCGTGTCACCATGTCATCATCGCCTCATGCTCTTTTTCCCCAACCAAACAGTAAACAGTTGTTCTAACATCTGACTCAACCACCCACTGTCAGCAGAAACCTATCATTCCAACATTTTGGCCAATACTACATGCTATGTAGACGTGGCAGCCTACAATTCACTGGCTCCGACAGTGCTCCGTCTTTCAGGGTTTCTTCCTAAGAAGAGCCATTGAACAACTAAGGCATATGTCATATGCCTTCAAGCACAAAATATCCAACAGTCTCAGCTCTGTTCCTCGGTCGGGATGTCAAGGCAAATGGTGTTTAGTCAAGTCATTCATTCTTCAACTAGGTCAAGTCGGTAAGTATGGACCACCTCGGGTCGGCTTCCACAAACAATCAAATGCTGCAAGAACTCACTTTCTCCTTAGGTCAAGTCGGTATCTCAACCTTACTATATCAGCAAGTTCTACCATTGGGAGAACTTCTCCTTATATGGGCTCGGGTCCTCCGTCTGTCTTTGGTCTCTCCAGGCCCTCATCATTTTCCTTTTGGCAAGTGCAAATCTCATTCTACCCCTCATCGGTAGGGGTGAACACGGTTTCGGGTCAAACCGCGAACCGCACTAAACCGCAACGAACCGAACCGAACCGCGCGCTTTGAAAAAATATAAAAAATGATTTCAAACTGCACCGAATCGAACCGTAAATTTCGGGTCAGTGCGCGGTTTTGACCCACATCGAACCGCACCGAACCGCCCAAACCGCAAATTAGAATATGAAATATTTTGTTATAATGGCTAGGACTGTTTCCCTTAAAATTAATGGTACCTAGCCTTAACAGGTTAAGAGCCGTGACTTAAAACGTTTTCAAAACCAAGGACCACAAAACAAACACCACTATTGTTTTTTTTATGTGTTTCTTATTTTATCTATATATACACACATACACAACACGTGTGTTTTGTGTTGAAAGATTTTGTTACATTATTTGAGAAAGAAAGTGGGATTTAAAAAAAAAGATATGCTATGTTACTTATTATTTGAGAATGAAATATGGTTTCTTCTACCTCTATCACGAATTTATTGTATATTTGGTTCCGATAATTTGAACCAACACTTGTTAGATCACTCTTAGTCTCTTACACATATATTTTTATTTATTTTATATTTATATTTGATTATTATCGGAATAGATATTTAAAGATATTTAATGATCATATGACAATATACCATGAATAAATGAAAATTATGTATTTGTTCTACTTCAATTATAATGTGAAAACACATAAAATTTTCTTAAAAATTTTATAATCCAAACCGCCGACTCGAACCGCCCAAACCGCTAAACCGTCAACCCGAACCGCCGCGGTTTTCCTTATCAAATTTGTGGTTTCGGTTTCTAATTTCCTGAACCGCCAACCCGCGCGGTTTGAAGGAAAAAACGAAAAAACCGACCCGAACCGCACCGCGAACACCCCCTACTCTCGGTATACAAACTCCCTCAGAATGGAAAATCACCATCAATATTTGTCCCTAAGTTCTCGATATCAACGAGTTAGTGAGTTGATGGCGGGAATTTCAAAAAAAAAATGGTGGTACAGACTGAGCTTGTGATTTCGGATTGCAGCTTGTAATTACTCTCATTGTCATATCTCTCGGGTCAGTGATAAGCGGAAAATAAATCAATATTTACCGCCTTTTTTACTTAATATTTTGTATAGCTTCTTGAGTTTTGTGAATATTTTAATGTGTTTTGTGTATTTTGTAGATAAATAAGGTTCCAGGACTCACTGTAATCAAACCAGGGCCAAAACAGCGAAAAACGGATAAAAAGGAAAAATTGGAATTTTGCGTCGCAACGCGAACAACTTATGTGTCGTGACGCGCTGACGTCATCAGCCTGCCGACACGCGTCATCATGACGTCAGCTTCAATTATTATTCTGTAGACACGCGTCATCACCACGTCATCACATGCGTCAGCACTTGCATCATCGTCACGTCAGCATGATGTCAGCATAATAATTCATTATGCCGACATGCGTCATTCCTTGCATCAGCATGACATCAGAGTCGTGAAGAGCACAACTTCACGCATCGCGACGCCGAGCCAATAATTTTGCCGACAATCACATGTCATCATCTCAGCAAAACGTGTCGAATATCAACGTCGCGTAGCGACGTGTGGCACCAAATTTTGCCTATAAATTGAGGTCGAATTCATTTGAAATTTTCATACCTTCTTCTGGGGATTTCCTTAAGAATACTAACAAGATTGTATCTTATTTGTTTATTTACAGCTTTCTTGTATTTAATTTTTATTTTAAGCAATAGATCTTTCTTTATTTTACTTTATAGTATGAGGAGGTAACTCCATCTGCTGGGGTGAAAGGTAAAGTTTTTATTACTAATATTTAGATTAATCTCTCTTAATTATAATATATAAACTATTTTAAAACCTGACTTAATGGGATACCGCCTTTATGATTGGTTGGACTTAATTAAAATTGATTTTAACCTGACTAAATTGGATACCGCCTTTATGGTCGGTTGAAATTAATCTAAAATCTGACTTAATCAGGATACAGCGTATATGGTCGGTTGGTAATGTCATGCAAGTTTATATATTATAATAAGGGAGATATCTAAATTAGAAGTAATAAAAATGGATCATCTAACCCCAGTATTTTCTTTATTGTTAATTTATCTTTTTAATTTCCAAGTTTACTTTATGTCATTTTCTTTATTTAAGTTTTTACTAGTCCTAGATTTGTGTTGTAGCTAAATACCATATCTGGGGTTGTGAAGAATTTCAATATCACTGTTTTATAAGTGGTTATTTTATGATTTGGGTAATATAAAATGTTTATTTATTGAGTCTTAAGTTTAATGCTTCTTGTTAACTGGCCACTAATAAGATTGATTTGGTAAACTTAAAATAAACTTGACAAAGGAATTTTAGGTTTCAACCTCAGACTCAATAGCTCACGATCGCATCTTGGGGCAAAAGACTCTTAGGTAGATTTCCTTCCAGGTTAGACATATACTTGTCGGGTGGGGGTAGCCACAATTAGAACTTAATCTTAATGAATTCATGTAATTTGGTTAACATAGATAAATGATTAATTGGATTACTTTGGGTGTTTGCATCTGACCATCGACAGAAGCTTTTGCATATTTTCGTGTTTCAGGTTAATAAACCGATGTATTGCGCAAACATGAGATAATCACTTCATCTTTAAAAGATATTGAAGGGATTCACAACCCTAAATAGCTTTATAATATTTATTTTTCCTTTAATTCAC
Source organism: Zanthoxylum bungeanum (assembly GCA_019454045.1). Lineage (NCBI taxonomy): Eukaryota > Viridiplantae > Streptophyta > Magnoliopsida > Sapindales > Rutaceae > Zanthoxylum > Zanthoxylum bungeanum. The sequence goes on from SKCR01036239.1 coordinate 17,403, forward strand.
TTTCGCACTGTTTTAATTACTTGTCTTCTAGTAAACATCACCAATCAAACAACAATCAATCAATTAGATACTTGTAGAATTTTAACTTCAATCAATTAATAGCATATGTATTAAATCCTCGTGGGATAGATACATTTATACTATTTGAGTGATACATGCGCTTGCGTTACGTGTGTGTTTACCACCGATCAGTCAGGATGCTACACATATTGCCAAATATTCCCTTTTTGTAATGGTTGCCTTTATTTCACTGCCAATTGAAGAGTCATCCTAGGGTTTATGAATCATTCCTAGGAAAACGATAAGACATAATGCTATTCCTTAAATGCACGTCACATCCGTCAGACCTTCTTTTTGCTTTGTCTCCCTGTGATGTCAGGTGTCATGCATCCATGGCTTGCACGCCAAAACGTAAGACAATTGTGATCAACCAAGCTTATGGCTTCAATCTAGGCCTTCCATTTAAAATCAACGGACGATATCTCCCTCACACGTGTCCTTGATCCTGTATATTTGCTTCAATCTGACGGTCAAAACCAGCTTGAGCTGCCTATTTAAAGGTTGTTGCCCTTCACTTTTTTTAACACTTCATCTTCTCCAAAGCAATTCGTTCTAGAGCTCCGAGCAACCTTGTGCAATTCAGTTCTCCTCAACTTCTCCAAGCACCTTTCACCACCAACCTTCAGCACAACAAGTAAGTTCTCTCATGACTCTGTCTTTTTTCTTTCATTTATGTTGGTCTGTGATGGTAACATGTTGTTACGGTGTTTTTAGGTTTCCTGGAAGTAAATGGCGATCTGGGGGTTTATTTAGTGTGGATATGTTTCTGGTTTTTGTGTGTGTGAGTACTCGGGTGTTTTCCTGGGTTCGTGTTTGGGAATAGAAAACATGTATTTCTACGGTTTTTGATATTTTTTTGCCCTGGTTTTATTTTGTAAATTTATTGCTTTGCCATTATTAAGACGCTTAGAGCTTTTTAGGGTTAATCACTCGGTAGAGATGGTGATATAGTGAACCATAGGCTTGTATGTTAAGTTCTATTAACCATAGGATTATACTCAAAATATTATTTGAACTAACCTCTTTCCTCGGGTCGTCCCTTGGCAGGAATGTCAAACTTCGAATCTTCTTCACCAACCCCCTCAAAGTTCTTCCTCATGTCGCCCCAACTTCACGCCGGATCGAGCCAGTTAACGTAAATAGCTCAGGATCAGAAAGTATTGACACCTACGACACAACACCGACCTTTTTAGAGGAGGAAAATCACTCTTATAGCCGAAGGGTACCCCGAGCCGAGCCGAGCCAAGCCATCCTAATCTCAATTTTGTTAATTTAGACATAGATCGGGCTTCGACAATAACCGAGGCGGAACTAGACCCGTTAAAGGCGAGGTTCAAAATTCCTGAGGCCATCACTCTGAGCTTCATAGAAGAATGAGATCAATCAATCCGACCTCGTGATAATCAGGTGGCCATGTGCACTACCTTCTTTGACATGGGCCTACGTCTGCCCGTGCAATGGTATTTTGCAAAGATGTTATCGACGTTGAACTTGGCCCTATGCAAACTGAACTTGAAAGGGTGGAAGTTATTAGCCTCATGCCTTCCGTGACTTTCTTTTCCTCGAGTCCTGACTTTGCTTACTTCTAGTTCAGCTGTGTTAGCGACACAATCGCGTAATGGATTTTGATGATGCAACACGAGTGAAGACTTCGACGCATAATAGTAAGACATTACAAAAAGATGTCGAAGTACAACAGTGGTGAAGAGCGAAGAATGTGAAGACTAACGCATATGAAGAAATTATGTAAAATCTTAGCTGCTTCAAATGTATTGTGAATTATTTATTCAAGTACATAAACTCATAGAACACATGCACATTCACTTAGATGCATTAGGTTCATGTACAAAATGCCTTAAAATTTCATATCTGTATTTTCGATACATAGACCGGCATACTGGTCTCATACCGGTCCTCATACCGGTGAGATGCTCTGTTTTGCATGTTCTCTGGAACTGGCACATTTCATATTGGTGTCCATACTGGTGACCATACCGGTCGTATTGGGGATTTTATACACACTGGAACTGGTATGTATCAAATCGGCTACCATACCAGTAAGCCAAACCGGCACGGACCATACCGGTCCATATACCGGTGTCTATACCAGTGAGCCTATTAGTAAAACATGCTTACTGGAATCGGAAATGACCAAACCGGTCCCCATACCGGTTATCATATCGGCCTAACAGATATAATCAAACGGTAATATAGTCGTTGATAGCCTTTACTATGCCAGACCATCATACCGATGTTTGATACCGGCATATCGGTCTCAGATAGGGAAGTTGAGGCTGCTTTGTATTTTATTATATATTGAGCCTCAATTCATTTTTGCAATGTTACACAACCTTCATACACATTACACCAAGGCAAAAACAGAAAGTTTTCATTAACCTTCATAATCATATACTCTCATACATCAAGTTCACACACTATACCTTCTTAATCTTTAGTAGTGAGTTTAGATCACTTGGGTATGCAACTCGCACAATCTTCTTTATCTTTGTGAGTGCCCAAGTGTGTTTACGAACTTCTTATTCAAAACACTTATGGTTTGTGAAATCTCATCGTTTGGGTAATTGTAAAGGTTTGTGAGTGTGCCTACGTAGACAACTCAAAGTGTAAGGGTTTGGAGTGAACCTTGCGTAAAACTCTTGGTTGCGGGTGATCCACGGTAAAAACTCGATTGATAGTGAAAATCTTCAAGCGCGGCTTGAGGGAGTGAACGTAGGCATTATTGGCCGAACCACTATAACTCACAGTGTTATTTTCTCTATCTCTTAACTCTTTAATTACCGCAAGTTTATCTTTGTATTTACTTATATATTAGAAACTTACATATAGGTAATATTTATTGTATGATAAAATATACAATAAGGCTTAATCGGTAAAAGTTGTTAAAATCGGCAAAGATTTTTATTTCCGCATTATTAGGTAATAACCCAATTCACCTAATATTGGGAATATAGAGTTTGGTTGTTGTATTGCTTGTAGGGAATTTCAAGCTGTTGCGACCTTGATCTACCAATGTGATCGCAGTGGCTTGAGACATCTTGGTTCTATTCTCCATCACCTTCAGCATGCCCTATATTCTGGTTTGTACTTCTAACATGTCATACGGATGTGCCTTCAGGAACTCCTGATGAATGTAGGACCCCGCTTACCAACCCTTTGATGAAGAAGGTTGCTGCTAACTTCAAGTCTAGGTTGTTGGCGGTGTTCATCTTATCAACGAACCTCTGTAAGTATTACTTGAGAGGCTTATTGTATCTCTGCTCCAACTGCAAGTCCGCCATATTAAATTCAATTGGACGGTTGTCATGGTACTACTCAATGAACCTTCGCTCTAGATCTTCAAAACTCCCTATGGATCTCTCTGACAATTGAAAGAACCAATAAGAAGGCGTTGCCAGTGAGGATGGTGACAAAAAACTTACACACAGAGCCTTGTTGGTGGTTTCCAATGAGATCCTCTGCCGAAACCGAACCAGGTGAGTAACTAGGTCTGACTTCCAGTGTACTTCTCAAAGATGGGTGGGGTGAAGTCTCGGGGTTTCAATTCCTCATCGATCCACTCCTGGAATAGTGAGGTGGACATCTCCATGATTTCCAGGTAGGCCAGATCTGTCAAGGTTTGCACCTGAATGCTCTCAATCCTCTTCGCTATTGCCCAACTTTTCGTCGACAAATCCCTCCTTTCAGCGGACATCCTTTTTGTCACGACTCACATCTAACATTTGCCTTTCCCCTTGTGTTCCATCTCTCTCCATGTCTGGCCCTGGTTTTTGGAGCCTTCTGCATCGAAATCCACATCATCGATCTCAACGAGGCTCTTTCCCTGGAGCTCTTTCATTCTGGTTCTCCTCTTGCCGCTCTTTCTCATTGAGGTCCTAAACGGTGACTCATTCCTTCCATTTCACTTTGTTCTTCCTAGGGCCCGCTCATTGGACATGAGCTTTGAACGTTTGATTCTCTAGTTGGATAACATGTATTTGTTCTTGGAATTGCTTTGTCATGGCCTATCTAGTCCTCAATTTGCTTCATCGGCTCGTTCCTCATCGTTGGGGTGTCTGTCATGGGCATCAGATGATTGGACACTTCCTTCTCCTGGTGAGCAGCGGACACAAAGATTCCATTTATTCCTTGGGGTCATTCTTATTTGTTTGGTTGAACGAATTTTCTTGGGTTTAGTAATTATGGAAAATCATAAACACAACTTTTCGTCTTAAAGTTTCCCACATATGACGCCAATTATTTGTGAATGAATCCTCATAAACAATAAAATAAAATATTGATTCTAATAAGACCATAATGTTTTAGCCTAAATATGTTATATTATTACTTGATTATCATAAGGTCGATCCCTTATTCTAGGGATTCTCGTACAATTTATAATACTTTGTTGTAAGGAAAATAAACTGACAGCGGTTACATTTTATTCACATTTCTCACTAATTGGCTCATTCCTAAAATCTTGGAACTTCCCTATTCTGGGTGGTTGCTTAAAGAAACGATAAGTAATTAATTGATTGTCTAATTCATTGTTTAGAAGATTCGTGTCATTAAGGAGCTGATATTTCGGGCTCGTTCCTTGTATGACTTCTACTTGACTTTGTTGGATCCGAGCCTGATATGGACATTCTATCAGAGAGCCCTGAATTCAGATTCTGATGGAGGTTCTCCCTATTCTGGGTGGTTGTCCTGCTTAAAGAAATGATAAGTAATTAATTGATTGTCTAATTCTTTTTTTTAGAAGATTTGTGTCATTAAGGAGCTGATATTTCAGGCTCGTTCCTTGTATGACTTCTACTTGACTTTGTTGGAGCCGAGTCTGATATGGACCTTCTATCGGGGAGCCCTGAATTGGGATTTTGATAGAGTTCTCGCATCAGATTCTGACAATAGATTTTGGTGTCACACTCTAATGGAGGTCATGATTTCATACTCTGGTGTAGACCGACCGTCCGGTTCCATTTCCACACTAAAATGGAACCGGAACCGGAACCGAACCGTTCGGTTCCGGTTCCATTCAGTTTTTTTTTTTTTTTTTGAAAATAAAAGTTAAATTACAAATAATACATTAAATTATTTTTTTTAAAATAATTACAAATAAAATTACATAATTACAAATAAAATTATGTAAATTACAAATTACGTTAAATTACATTACATAATTACACTAAATTGCAAATAAATTCTTATCTAAAAAATTAAAAAAATATATTATTGTATAAATTCAAACTGGTTCCAACGGTTCCAACCGGTTCGGCTAGGGGAGGAACCCTAACCGAACCGGTTAGGTTCTGGAACCGGAACCGGTTCGGTTCCGATTCGGTTCCGGTTCCGAACCGGAACCTTGGCCGGGTCTACTCTGGTGATGAGTTATGTTATCAGACTCTGATGATAGGTTCTGTTGTCAGATGATGATAAGTCCTGAAGGCTGCTTCTGGCAGGAAGTCCTAAAACACTCCTCGTCTAGCCACATATTATTTTACCAAATACTTTATTTTCCCCAAATAAAAATCATTCTAGTTATCTAATAAATGATTGTCACATTGGCACTTGGGATATAAATATTGAGATATTAAATAAGAAGTATATTGAGTGTCACATTGGCACTTGGAATTGCTAATTGATTAATAAAAATCTGCATTTCATGGTGCCTTATCGACCACAATATATATATTTTTTTGAAAACTAAAATAATTCATTATTGAAAAGAGTCAATAATACACTTGATATTTGAAGGGAAGTTATCCTTCCACTGAACAGGAAAAGATGCATTGACAGCAATCTTTGCTTCATGGGCAAAACCATTACAAAATCTAGAAGTGTAACAAATCGATGATCTAGAAAAACTTGTTAACTTCTCTTGGATGTCATTGATGATCCAGGAAGACCACAATATTATTCTGCCTTGAGTGTTATGAAATCAAATCTACAAAAATATTGTTTTAAAAAATTAACACCAAATTCATTTATATAACCCTTCTTACTATCTAATAAATGAGTTTCATATGGACACTTGAGATATAAACATTAGTTAAGAAATCTAGTATTATTCATTTTAATTTTTACATACTAAATTCATGCATACATTATTTATAAAACCCCTATAGTTATATATTAATAAATGAGTATCACATGGCATTTGAGATAGAAACGTTGAGATATTAATTAACAAAGTTAGTATTTGAATTCTAAAAATTTCTTTACACACTCATATTTTAATAAAATTATTTATTATTAAAATACCCATAATATAAATTACTATTTAGCATAATTTATGATAAATAAATATATAATATTTTTTTGAACACTTATTTAACTGTCTCCTACCTTCAATTACACAACTAAATAAATCTTAAATATTTTACAATTGTTATTTCTGTCGATATATATACAAATTTCATTGCTTTATAATTATAAATTGAAAGCTTTATTTTTATAATAATAAAAAATATATATATTAAAACTATTGACAATCAAAAATGATATTTAAAAAAATATATATTTTATTTTATAATCAAATCCGAATCAAATGGAATTTGTTAGAAAATGATTGTTTTAAAGCTATTTTTTCGTGCACCTACCTAACATTTTAATGAGTGTGTAGGGTAAACAAAAATTAATTAGTTTAAATGTTTTAAGTAACGGTTTATTATTATATTAAATAGTATATAAAGTAAAAGTAAAAATTTTAAATTTATTCTATGAATGTATAGAGTAATAAAGTGTCTAAAGAAATTATTAGAGTGCGAATAGCTCCATCCTTATTTGAATCGCTGGTTGATTTTTACGAATACGTAGGGGCGATCACGGTTTCGGGTTAAACCGCAACCCGACCCGAATCGCACCACGCGGTTTGAAAAAAAAAATTAAAAATGATTTCGGGTCAATCTGAACTGAAACACAATTTCGGGTCAATCTGAACTGAAACACAAATTTCGGGGTCGGTGTGCGGTTTTGACCCAACCGCGACCCGAACCGCCCAAAACCGTAAATTTTGACTCAAACCGCGACCCGAACCGTCTAAACCGCCGACCCACGTGCAAATTAGATATTATTTTATATTTTTCTTCTTTTTTAACCATGAAATTTAAGATATTTAATGATCATATGACAATATACAATGTATAAATAAAAATTATGTTTTTTTTCTCTTCAATTATTATATGAAAACACACAAAATTCTCTTAAAAAAATTTATAATCCAAACCGCCGACACGAACTGCCCAAACCGCTAACCCGAACCGCCGAAGTTTTCCTTATCAAATTTACGGTTTCAATTTCTAATTTCTCAAATCGCCAACCCGCGCGGTTTGAAGTGAAAAACGAAAAAACCGCTCTGAACCTCACCAGGAACAATCCTACAACTACGTTATTCATAGCGTCAATTGTGAGCACTATTTCACCATCAAATTTATAATTAAAACAAATCTAACAAAACTATTTTTTTTTAAAGAGAATGATTTATAGGTCCCTAATTTTTTCATAATTATCTATTAAGTTCCTAATTTTTTTTTTATAATTATCTATTAAATCCCTATTGTTTAAGGTTGACAAAAAATCTCAAATCTCGATTGAATTTCGGAATCCCGTATTGAATGGTATGAAATTCACGATGAAAAATTGTCCTAAATAAAAATTTCATATGCGATTATTGTGATTTTTTGTTCCAATTCAAAAAATCGATCGAGATAAAAGAAAATTTTCATCCCCGAATCATAATCGGGATAAAACGTCCCGATTACCATCACTATTACTATTCTAATAGTAATAGTACATAATGTAAGACCGATCATTTACTATTAGAATATTAGGGATTTGATGGATAATTATAAAAAAAAATAGAAACTTAATGAATAACTATAAAAAAAAAATTTACAGATCCATAATATATTTCTCCTTCTTTAAGTTAACACTAATTTCATTTATCAAAGAATAATGATAAATATACCTCCAAAGACAACCAAAAAACATAATTTGCAGCCAACAACAATATATTTTTTGTTAATTTTAAAATCAAAATTATTTTTCAAGTTAAATTTATGCCTTGAATCCGAGTTTGTCTCTCGAGTCGAGTGTCTTGAGATATATGTTTATCAATTTTTAAAAAATAAAAACGCTTCTAATTATCTAATAAATGAGTATAATGTCGGCACTTGAAATGTAAACATTTGAGATGTTAATTAATCAATCTAATAATATCTTCTATTTTAGAAATTAAAAACATGCATATCTCATTGATTTGTACAAATCTGTGATTCATCGAGCCCAATCATCTACAATATTATTCCGTCATCAATATTATAATCAAAACAAATCCAACCAAAATCTTTTTCTTTAATTCAAAACCAAATATATTTATAAAACCCTTCTCATTCACACTCCTTTCCATTTCTCATTCTCTCCCAAAATATCTCAATGCTTCTCATTGACAACCTTAAAGTCTTTATTCCCTTTTAACAGTTTCTTGAAAATTCATTTTTTTCCACATCATCTCCCTAATTCTTCAAAGTTTGACTTTTTTAGTTTTTCCCTTTGATATTTATAAGTGATATTTTTTTATGACATTCTACTGACACATTTTGGAGAGAAATTTAAGATATATAACTGCTTGAAGCATAAATGTTATGAGAATATCATAAAAAATATCCCTTAAAATTATTGTTTCCCAAATAATAATACATACACAGATTCAACTATATGTATTTATGTGACTGGATCTGTGTAATTGAATTTGTCTCTCTTAATGATACAAATCCATCCATGTAAATTTGTGTTATTTATAGAGAAATGATATATATACTGCCAAATATACTTACTTATCTCACGAACGACAACAAGAGCTGCCGTTTTGAATTAAAAATTGTTATCCCAGCTTTGTTCTGCTTCATCGCCAAACACCCCTCAAATTGAACAAACATAATTTTGCCCTTCTTTGCTCCAGCAGGGGTGTTTGAATCATTTCAACCCTTCGTCTCTCTGCAGCTCGTGTCTAGATCGTCGGAACAAAGAATTTCAATTTGGACAAAGAACAAGCTCACGTCGATCCCGTCGGAACAAGCTCAATTTGGACAAAGAATAATTGAAACCAGTAAGTTCTAGGGTTTCGTTTTTACCGAATTTCAATTTGGATCAACTTATTGAAATTTTGCTTATAAAATAAAATCATTCACTTGTTATAATTGATTTTGTTGAAATTGAACTTTCAACACATGCGGCATTTTCCCCCCTTCCTTTTCTTTTATCCAATAAATTAAACCTAGAATGCTTACGAATTAGATACGATTTAATTACTGATTATTAATTTCGGAACCAAAAACTCTTACATTTCATAGGTTATATATCATATTGTGTTATCAAGAGGCGTGTTGGATGACTAAGTAATGATCGGTAATGCTAGCTCAACATGAAGTAGTTCTGAATTCAATTATGGTTCTGTGTTTATTTTTGGTTTTTTCATTTGTGGTTCTATTTGGCCATTTTTGATTTAGTTTTCAATTCAATTTGCAAAACTGTGAAATATATGTGTCTTTTTTTTTTTATACAGGCTTCATCCATAATTTAGGGGTGACAGACAATATAAAATTTAGAATTGGATACTGAATTGGGAGAGGATAAGGGAGTGGATGTTCACATTAATGAAATTGATGATAATCATGATGATGATCTGAAAACAGACATGGTTTTTGATAATGCTAAGGAGATGTTTAATTATTACAAAGAATATGGTAAACGAAATGGGTTTCCCGTACTGCGGAGAAGTAGTAAAAAATGGGGTGATGAGAATGTTAGATATGTGACATGTGCTTGTGGGAGAAGCGGCTTTTCAAAAACGACATCGAGAAATATTTTAAGGCCCCAACCTAATTCAAAAATGGGTTGCAATGCTAAAATATGTGGATGTGTAGATGAAGTTGGAAAATGGAGGGTTCGAACTTTAGTTCTCGAACACAACCATGAATTATTATCTCCATCAAAGTCGAAGTATTTCAGATGTAACCGTAGCATCAATGTACATGCAAAAAGGAAACTTGAGATAAATGATAGAGCTGGAATAAGAGTTGCCCAAAGTAGCAATTCTCTTGTTATTGAAGCTGGAGGTCATGAAAATGTTACATTCACGGCAAGAGACAGTAGAAATCATGTTGACAAACAAAGAAGATTACGGCTTGGTGAAGGAGATGCAGTTGCTTTACAAAACTACTTGATGAAAATGCAAGCAGAAGACGATAGGTTTTACTTTAGCTTCAACTTGGATGATGAAGGTCGATTAAAAAATATTTTTTGGGCTGATCCAAGGAGTATGGCCGCCTATAAATATTTTGGTGATGTTGTTACATTTGACACCACATATCTAACAAATAAGTATGACATGCCATTCGCCCCATTTGTGGGAGTTAATCATCATGGTCATTCTATATTGTTAGGATGTGGATTAATATCACATGAGGACACTGAGACTTTTACATGGTTATTTAGGACATGGCTATCTTGTATGTCCAATGCTGCACCAATTGGAATCATTACTGACCAAGACAAGGCAATGAAAAAGGCTATTGAGATTGTTTTTCCTACTACTCGACATCGGTGGTGTTTATGGCATATACTGAAGAAAGTTCCTGAAAAATTAGGCGGTTATACTGAATACCATGAAATCACTCATTTACTACATTCTGCTGTTTATGATTCACAATGTGTTGCGCAATTTGAGGAAACTTGGGATGATATGATTGTTCAATATGATTTGGGCGGTAATGAATGGCTTACTGGGTTATATCATGACAGACATCATTGGGTTCCATGTTTTCTAAAGAATAATTTTTGGGCAGGCATGTCAACCACTCAACGTTCTGAAAGTATGAATGCCTTCTTTGATGGGTATGTGAACTCAAAAACAACATTGAAACAATTTGTTGAGCAGTTTAACCATGCTTTGACGAGTAAAGTTGAAAAAGAAATAAGAGAAGATATGAAGTCACTTTCACAGCAACTTCCTTGTGTAACAGAGTACAAGATGGAGCATCAAATACAAGAAGTTTATACCATTTCAAAGTTCAAAGAATTTCAGCAAGAGTTAATTAGAAAGATGTACTGCGAAGTTGTCAATTTGGTGGGATCAGAACATGTCGTCAAAGAAGATGTGAAAGTAGGTGAGGGGAAAAAAGAACTTTCTTTAAAGTTCACTTTGAAAAAGAGAAAGGAGAAATTAATTGTAGTTGTTCCAGGTTTCAGTTTAGAGGAATTCTCTACAGGCATGCCGTTACAACCATGATACGTAATGACGTATAAGTATTGCCAGAAAAGTATATCCTAGGATGATGGCGTAAAGATGTTCGGCGATGTCATAGTAGGGTCAAAATTAGCTATGATATATGGAGTTCTACAGATGAACAAGTGAGATATGATAAAAATATATGCTAAGTTTTCTAGGGTTGCAGATATGGTTGCATGAGATATTGCAAGTTCTAATTATGTTTTAGATTGGATTGATATTCTATGTAAAGATTTAGGAAAACAAAATTTTGGTTTTGAAAAAAGTTCTTGTAATATTGTTGGGAGTTCAGAAACAGTAGTTGACAGCATTCGTGATCCAGAAATTACTCGTGCTAAAGGTTGTCCTCGCACTCGAAGGCTACAGTCAGTCAAATTTAAGAAACATAGAAAAAGAAAACATCATGTATGTATGAGATTACTGTAATTTTGTGAAGTGAAATGTGTTTAGTAAAGTAACTGATATCTTATTTAAATTTGCATGCAGCTAGAACATGAACCTGCCACAACACCATATGTTCCTGCCACAGCACCATATGAACCTGCCACAGCACCATATGTTCATGTCATTGCACCAGACGTTAATGAGGTATGTTTATAGTTTTGTTATTTGAAATCAATATGATTTTATATGATTGTCTGATTCATTTGTAATATGTATCACACTACATGACACTTCTGTCATGCCTGAAACATTTGGAGATGCTGATTCATTTGGAGATGCTGATTCATTTGGAGGATTTAAGCAATTACTACTGCAATATAAATGCTGATTCATTTGGAGGATTTCCAATGTCTTAAAAGATGTCCATATGACTAGAAACAATATGTAATCCACATTATCTACTTCATTTTGAGGATTTCAGTAATTACTACTCCAATGTTTTGAAACAGAGTTTATATGTAATTCACATTATCTTAAATCAATACACCAGACTTTATATGTTATGTTTGTTTGTTAATTAATTCGTTAGTTTGGATGCCATAACGAGTGGCTTTGTTCAAAGTATTGGATGCCATAATGAGTGGCTTTGTTCAAAGTATGCTCAAAGATGTGAAAGTATGCTCAAAATATGCTCAATAAAAACTTCGTCAATAAAATAACATATTATACATTGTCGACAGTTGTCCTTAAATAAAATAACATATTTTAAATATGATACATAGTAATAGGAAAATAATTATTTCTGCTGCATATTTTTGAATGAGACTAATCTCTCGATTTCGTAGTTCATCCCTAATGCGACTAATCTCTTGGTTCAACTTTCGAATTTCACCTATTACAAAATCATTATTACTGTCGTTGCCTTTCCGATCTTCAGTCCATTGATCATTGTCATACCAGTCAAAGGCTAGACAATCCTCGCATTTCCAAAATTTTCGATTTGGATTCCTTGATGTAGTAGAAGTCAATAACTTTTGGTATCCGTTTGGGCATTTGCGGCAACATCGTCGTTCCACTGAATGTGCACTTGTGCTATATGACATTATGATTACAAATCAACTGCAAAAGTAAAGAAGTATTTCTTGTGTCAATTAGCAATAAAAAACAATAAAAGTAAAGAAGTAAAACATCACAGCATTTCTAGTATGTAATAGCAATAGCAGTTGCACACTGTCCTTTTCAAAAAAGAAAAGCGCATAAAGAGAGTAGAATGGACATGGACATGGTGATGGAGGGACCTTCCTGTTGCACTGTGTCTATGAGTCATGTGTGAAAAATTATAGTGGGAAGTGAACTGGGTCTCAAATCAATAAACCTGTAGTATTCATCATTTCATATCTCTCACTTGATATCAGAGCTTTAAAGGCTTCTCCAAGCTCATTTTCTTTCCAAAAAATTGGAAATCAAACATTCAAGTTTTACCTAAAGTGGAAAACTCAGCTGTAAGTTGCCATTCGTGGCAATGATTTGGAGAAATTCGTAAAACTTCATCATGTATCTTCTTGGAGTAAATAGATAATTACTAAGCTCTGTGTGTGGTTTGTTTATTCACATGGGGTATATAGATAATTACTAAGCAAAAGAAAGACGAAAATTGAAACAGAATGAATCACTAAGCCAAATAGAACCACAAATGAAAAAACCATTAGCCAAATAGAACCACAAATGAAAAAACCAAAAATCAACACAGAACCATAATTGAGTTCAGAACCCCTTCATGTTGAACTAGCATTACCGATCATTACTTAATCATCCAAAACGCCATCACATTTGTTGATAACACAATATGATATATAACCTATGAAATGTAAGAGTTTTTGGTTCCGAAATTAATAATCAGTTATTAAATCGTATCTAATTCGTAAGCATTCTAGGTTTAATTTATTGGATAAAAGAAAAGGAAGGGGGGAAAAATGCTGCCTGTGTTGAAAGTTCAATTTCAACAAAATCAATTATAACAAGTGAATGATTTTATTTTATAAGCAAAATTTCAATAAGTTGATCCAAATTGAAATTCGGTAAAAACGAAACCCTAGAACTTACTGGTTTGACGTGAGCTTGTTCTTTGTCCAAATTGAAATTCTTTGTTCCGACGATCTGGATTTCACAACACGAGCTGCAGACACACGGCGGGTTGAAATGATTCAACGAAGTGCTTGCTTTCGATCACTTCTATGATTCATTTTTCTAGGTTTCATGTAATTATTCATTTGCTCTGTTAGATCAACTTGCTTGCCTGCCTTCTTATTTGTGTCGGGTAGTGAAACAAGTTGATATGGATTTCACAACACGAGCTGCAGACAGACGGCGGGTTCAAATGATTCAACCAAGTGCTGTTGGAGTGTGGCGATGAAGGTTGATTTCACAAGACAGAGCAAGGTTTGGGAAAAATTGTGTTTGTTCACTTTGCAGGGGTGTTTGGCGATGAAGGTTATCAAAGCTGGGATAACAAATTTTAATTCAAAACGGCAGGTCCTGTTGTCGTTCGGGAGATAAGTAAGTATATTTGGATGTAAATATATCATTTCTCTTATTTATATGTCTCCTTGATATTTTCCTTGTTTCATTCTAGTTCAATCTTGTCTTTCACATTTTAAAATTTACTGTGCACATCACGCGCTCTCCTACAGCGAGTGGTTTCACCGCACCAGCTCACCAAACCAAACCGGAAACCGCAACCTACACAATCTTTTATCGTCAATCAATCAGTTTTCAGTTTTATCTTTTTTCACATTTTAAAACTCGTCACGTGGGCCCCACAAAACAAATCCAACGGCAGAGCTCTCGCCATTTCATCATCTTAGGGTTTACGCTTTTGTCACCGGCTATAAGAACCCGATAGCCTCCCAATTTTCCTTTTAGCGCAGTTCGGCTGCCCTCTTATTTCCATTTAAAGAAACAAAAATAATTTAAAAAATTAAAAAAAAAAAAATCACCCTCTCGCTTCTTTATCTCTCACGTGCCGCCACTCTCCGCCGGCGCCGACAATATCTTTATCCTTTTCTGTCCACTTACCTTTCCCCCTCTATCCATCTGGAAAAAAAACCAAAAACAAAAAAAAGGCACGAGTGTTCTTTAATTCCGGTCTTTTGTTTATCATATTTTAACAAATTAGGGTTTTTTTTTGTGTGTGTGTGTATGTATGTTGAAGAATTACAAAGAGTAGAGGGAAGAAAAAACCTAAAAGAAAAAAGAAAAAGGAAAAGATTTTAAGTGGAGAAAAGGTTTTTTTTTTTTTTTTTTTTTTTTTTTTTTGTGTTATTGAGATGGCTCAGGTTCAAGCTCAGGGGCAGAACGTGAATGGCGGCGGGGCCAATGCGAGTCAACTGGGGACGACGTCGCTTTACGTTGGGGATCTGGAGGCGAACGTGACGGATTCGCATCTGTACGATCATTTTAATCAAATAGGTCAAGTGGTTTCGGTTCGGGTTTGTCGGGACTTGTCTACCCGTCGATCGCTTGGTTATGGTTACGTCAATTACAGTAACCCACATGATGGTTATTTTTTTTTTCTTTCTTTCTTTTTTCTTATTGTATTAATTATATTAATATTACATGTACAAATTCGTATATAAGCTCTTTTGTTGTACAAATTGATATGAGAATAAATTGGAGTAAATTAGAAAAAGAAGAAGAGTGATATTAGAAAATATGGAGTGGTGTGTAATACTAAATTAGGAGTTTGTACTATTGGTGTCCTTTGGTGATTCGGTCCTCATATACTGTGATATGGATAAAACAAAATGCTCATGGATTGTGGTTATATTGCTTGATTATCAACATCTACTTATTTGTCGCGATGCAGTTAATGGGATGAATTGAGTCTGCCATAAATGATGTTTTAATAATAACAATTGTGTTAAAATCTCATTGCTCGTTTTCTGAAATTGTTGACAGCTGCAAGGGCATTGGAGTTGCTGAACTTCACCCCTCTGAATGGAAAGCCCATTAGAGTTATGTATTCTCATCGTGACCCAAGTATTCGCAAAAGTGGGTCAGGGAACATTTTCATTAAGGTATTCATATGTCAGTATAATCTGGTTTTTTAATTTCTTTTCTATCTCTGCCTCATTTTGTTTTTTGTGTTTGGCTTTAAGCAAGTGTGTTTATATGTTTCATATGGAAAAAGAAGAAAAGATACCATAAATGCAAGAGATGAAGAGTGCAATGTCAGTCAAACGAGGGGATACTATTATGAGGGAGTTATCTTAATGGCATGTGAGAGCAGTACTATAGTATTACTGTTTCTACAACCTTTGGACTGGGGAGTTGAACTCTGTACCAGGTCTATCTTATGGGGAACCCTAGTCACCGTTTTCAAAAGAGGGTCCTACTGTATATCTGCATCCTTGTTTTGAAATTTACTTATAAGCCCTAATAATGAAGATCCACCAAATTGATGACATATTGTTTTTTATTGGTGTTAGTATGCCAATTTTATGTATATTTTCTTTTCACTTTCTGTTGTAGTCATTTACTGACTGCTCTTCGGTTTTGAACTTTACAGAACCTTGATAAGGCCATTGATCACAAAGCATTACATGATACCTTCTCTGCATTCGGGAACATCCTCTCTTGCAAGGTTGCTACAGACTTCAATGGTCAGTCAAAAGGCTATGGATTTGTACAATTTGAGAATGAGGAGTCTGCCCAAAAAGCTATTGAGAAGTTGAATGGTATGCTATTGAATGACAAGCAAGTTTATGTTGGGCCCTTTCTCCGCAAGCAGGAGAGAGATACTGAATCCAACAAGAACAAATTCACCAATATCTATGTGAAGAATCTCTCTGAGTCAACCACTGATGAAGATCTGCAGAAAACTTTCAGTGAATTTGGCACAATCACTAGTGCTGTGGTGATTAGGGATGGGGATGGAAAATCAAAGTGCTTTGGATTTGTCAACTTTGAGAATGCAGATGATGCTGCTAGAGCTGTTGAGGCTCTTAATGGTAAGAAAATTGACGACAAGGAGTGGTATGTTGGGAAAGCCCAGAAGAAATCTGAAAGGGAAGTTGAATTGAAAAATCAATTTGAGCAGAATATGAAGGAGGCAGCTGACAAGTTTCAGGGAGCGAACTTGTATATTAAAAATTTAGATGATAGTATAGACGATGAGAAACTTAAGCAGCTGTTCTCCCCATTTGGTAACATCACATCATGCAAGGTGTGTAGCATCCTTTGATGAATGGTGAAATGTGTCCATAATTTTACCTTTTTAGTTTGATGACTGAAGCTTTATCTTGAATTTGAATAGGTAATGCGAGATCCAAGTGGAATTAGTAGAGGATCTGGGTTTGTTGCATTCTCAACTCCTGAAGAGGCATCTAGAGCTGTAAGTTGTTTGTGCTGGTACACATTAGTAAGGACCTTAACTTAATTTGATAGTGATAGATTTTTCTCAATTTTGACAGCTCATGGAGATGAATGGCAAGATGGTCGTCTCCAAACCGCTATATGTTGCTCTTGCACAGCGCAAGGAAGATAGAAGAGCCAGGTTGCAGGTATGTCTCCTTCAATGTTGACAAGTAACTGTTTCCGACTTTTTTCGATGTTGTTGCTTCTATTACCGTTGTAAAGTAATAATTTTCTTCTATAATGAGTTATTTAACCTAGAAAAAGATATATAGCTTAGATGATAGAAACATGAATGTTTGATTTCTTTCTCCCTTTTTCCTTTCAGCATTTTTTTGACAGTTGTGAGTTTTCCTTTTCGTTATTCTTTCAATGTTGATCCTTTTAGAGCCCATGCTTTTTCTAGTTTTAACTCTGTCTTATACTGTCTGTATGCGTTTTTGTAACGTTATCTGCTGTTTATACAGGCTCAATTTTCTCAAATGAGGCCAGTTGTGATGGCTCCTTCAGTTGCTCCCCGTATGCCAATGTACCCTCCTGGTGGTCCAGGTATTGGGCAACAAATGTTCTATGGTCAAGGTCCGCCTGCTATGATTCCTCCCCAGGTAACCCTATTTTTCCTCTAGATATTCGCTCTGTCAACATTTTAGTTATGCCAGGTTAATTTGTTTGATTTTTAGTATTGTTGCCTGTCTTTATCACATTTAAAGTGATGTTCCTTATAATGCATTTTATATTTCTGTCAGCCTGGATTTGGATATCAGCAGCAACTTGTTCCTCCTGGTATGAGACCAGGTGGGGCCCCCATGCCAAATTTCTTTGTGCCAATTGTTCAGCAGGGGCAGCAGGGTCAGCGTCCTAGCGGCAGAAGGGCAGCAGCCATTCAGCAAAACCAGCAGCATGTTCCCATTATGCAGCAGCAGGTTGGTGTTATTGTATCACTTGTTCCTCCATTTTAGTATATGGTCATATATATTCATCACATCTGTACTTCCTGGATACGATGGCTTTGTTTGAATGACAGATGCTTCCAAGGGGGCGTGTTTACCGCTACCCACCAGGGCGGGGGATGCCGGAAGTTTCAATGCCTGGTGTTGGAGGAATGCTACCTATTCCATACGGTGACATGGGTGCTATGCCTATGCGTGATGCCCCGATTTCCCAGCCAGTTCCCATTGGGGCTTTGGCGTCTGCCCTCGCAAATGCTTCTCCGGAGCAGCAGAGAACGGTAGGGCATTTGGTTGATATTTATTATTTGACTTATTTTCTTAAACTCGGTAGCTTGTGTTGTGATGTTTCTATATTTATGCTGGCCAAAATATCTCTAGATGAAGACTCCAACCTGTTCTGTGAACGGGGGTCCTTTTTGACTCTGTCTATTTCTAAAGTTCCGATGGAAAAAAAAGTTGGGGTTTGTTGTCTTTCTGAGTAATCCTTTCTGGCTCCGTGTAATGGTCCTGGGAAGTCTGATGTTTATGACTTCTGTAGTACGGCTGTGCTAAAAATTTAATTCATTTATACCAACTAAAATAGCTGAGCTTTGTTTGGTGCACCAATTTTGTAGATGCTGGGAGAGAATCTTTACCCACTTGTGGAACAGCTGGAACCTGATGCAGCAGCAAAGGTTACAGGAATGTTATTGGAGATGGATCAGACTGAGGTTTTACACTTGCTCGAGTCTCCAGAAGCTCTGAAAGCGAAGGTGGCTGAGGCAATGGAGGTTCTGAGGAACGTTGCTCAGCAACAGCAAGCTGGTAACGCGGCTGATCAACTAGCCTCATTATCATTGGGTAATAACTTAGTTTCCTAAGTTGCAAGCTGCGATATTTGAAAAATTCTGGTTTTGGATTTATTCTAGATGTGGCATGGATTTGATAGACTGGGCAACTATTTTGGTTTTGTTTTTGGTTTTATACTGTTGAGAATTTAAGTATTTATTTGAGGATTTTCTGACATTGAAGATTTATAATTGTTGTGTTTGTGTGTGTGTTTTGGTTTAAATGAACAAGTCCAGACAAATACCAATAAGCTCTCAGTAATTTGGTCTGAGTCTGGGCATGATCTTGGTTTCTAGTTCCTCTAGTGACTGAACTAATTTGTCACTTGATAATTAATGTGTTAAAAGATGGATAAAAGCTTATCAAACGATGTAACAATCATATCAATAAATGTCATGTTAGATATATCTAGTAGGTTGGGATACAAATTATGTGCCAAGTAAGAGTTTTATAATAATTATATGTTGACAATATTTCTATTGACTAAAATTAGGCGTTAAAATGGTTCGATTTAATTTACGTAGCACGATAAAAATAACAATTTTTTTTTTGGAAATCTTGTTGTTAAATTCTTATTCGGGCTTAAGTAAAGTAAGTAAAATCCCCTGTTGTTTTAAGTTCTTATAAGAAATGTATCTCCTAGACTCGAACCCAAGACATTATAGTTAAATTTTAAACACTTTGCCACCATACCACACCTTTTGGACATGATAAAAATAACAAGTTTGAGTTTAATTTTAATTTTTTGACAACCAAGTGATGTTAACTAAGGAGTGTTTTCGAATTATGATGGGTCCAGAGTCATTAGGGTATAAGGAGGGATTTTGGGGGAGGTTCGACAATGGTTGTCTTCTCACCCAGATTATATGATTTTCCTAGAAAACCAAATATTGATTTGTTGCCCATGTTTTGGCAAATCCAGCCCTTACTTTTCGTTGGTTGATCATTGAAATGCAATTGTTTTTTTCAATATATATATATATATATATATATATATATATATATATATATATATATATATATATATATATATATATATATATATCTCCATATCTGCGAATGATTTTGTTTTTTCAAAACATAATGAGTTTGATCTACAAACATAAATTTCAGAGAAAATGAAAAAAAATTCTCGTGGTTTTGTTCATCTGGAAATTAGAATTGTGATTTTTTTCTTTATGAGAAAAGATTACCATGTGATACAGTTAAAAACTTAAAATATAGTTAATGATTATTGATGACGTGACATGATGTCTGTTGACGTGACTTGAGTCTGACTGATGTAGTATGATGTGGAATGTTATTTGCAGACGTGGTATAAACATGACTGTTGACGTGGAAATATAAAAGGACGAAAATATTTATGTCATGTCATCACACACTATATGTGTTATCAATTTTGCCGATTTTTACTAACGTATACAAATTCACATGATAATCATTTTGTAGACACTGCATTTTTTACTTATACCCCAATGATTAGTCTCCTATGGGAACACGCCTGAAAGGTTTGAAAAAGTTGTCACAGTTAATGTTGGAGAGGAAAGAAACCCCAAAAGATCCAAGAGAATAGCTGTATGTCCGACCGGACTTAAAATTAGCCATCATATCCGACCAGATATAATTAAGTTTGGTTGGATATGCTTTGGGTTTTCAGATTAGCATAAAGATTCTGATGAACACTAAAAAGTCCACATTTATTAAAAGAAAAATTAATCATTTTACACTTATAGTTTCATTAATCTCCTTAATTTAGTATATTTGTAAAATAATAATTTAATTTATGTTTTATATATTTATTGTGATTTTTTATTTTATATATGTGAAATAATACTTTGGATGCATCCAGAAACTTTAAATGGCGTTCTAACAGTGTATAATTTCGGAAATGCCAACTTTGCGTAATTTTCGTATTTTGGCCATAACTTTTTACCCCGATATCGGATTGAGGCGATTCTAGTTCTAGATAAAAGAATACTCAAATATCTACAACTATATTGTTGATAAGATTTTCTAATTCTGAGATTTTCAAGGCTGAAATTGATGAAAAATCCAAAATATATTATATGTAATTATTAAAGACAACAAACCGAGAAGGAAAAAAATAAAAAAATAAAAACAAATAAAAACAAGATGGATTGGCATCTTCTCTTCCACCACTTTGCAATTTGCAAAGTGAGGTGCTGAGTGCCTCTATAAATAGAGGAGCTCATCACCTCATTCAGTAGCATCCTTCATAGGTTTCTCTTTAAAATTTTATGAAAGATTTCAGCTCTTGTGTGTTTTATTTTTAAAGCTTTCTTGTAATTTTTTATTTAGTAATAAAATTATGTGTTTTTTTATTTAAATTATGAATAGCTAATTTCGTCTTGCTGGGGTAATGAGTGAAACTTTTAATATGAAAATTTAGATTAATCTTATTTAGATTATAATATATAAATTGTAATTTTTTGATTAATGTTTAATTTAAATCTGGATTAATTATTGATAAATTTTGTTACTGCCTATATGGCTGGTTTTATTTATTTGGTATAATTGAGTACTTAATTGGACTTGTTATAGACAAAAGGTATCACTGCATTTATGGCTGGTTTTATATATTTTGGCATAATTAATTCCTGAAAAAAATTAATTGGGTAATAATGACAATTTATATATTATAAAAAGTAAGATTTCTAAATTTGGAATACTAAAAGTGGATCCCATAGCCCAAATATTTTATTTTATTGTTGCAGTTTAATTTAAAATTTTTAATCTCTTCAAACAAATTCACTATTTTTATTTTCACTCAAATTACTATTTTATTTCACTAAATTTATTCCCCGTGGATTGACCCCGGACTTACCGAGTTATTTTATTACTTCGACACTCTTATACTTGGGTGTAAAGAACAACTTTTTGAGCGTGTCAGATTCGATCTCCTCTTTACTTCTTAACCAATTTCCACAAAACAGTTCTTTCATTCTTAATTACTTTCCCTAACTATCTTTTTCCTTAACTACTGTTTTCCTTACCAAGGGAGATCATTTCCTTAATAACCGTAACCCTGCCATTATAAAAGAGAGCTTGGTCTCTCATAAAGAAATGAGAATGGAGGGACGAAACAGAGAGACGGAAGAGAGAGACGAAAAAAAAGAAGAGAAAAAAAGAGAGGATCAATAGGTAGCAAAAAAACAACCAGCAGAAGCGACCAATAAAAAATGCTAAACACAAAACCAAACCCACAAAGATAGTTCTCTCCAGCAAGAGATCAGACAACTGACATGACATTCAGAAGTGTTCTCGGAGTCGAGTTACGCTTAAGGTAGGACCTGATGACCCCTAAACCTTAAACTTCACATCTTAGCTCACTGTTTTATTGACACAGTATATCCGACATGACATCCTATATATCTGGCCGGACATGTAATTGTCATAAAGAAAATCTGGCTGTACAACTGGCTACATTCGGCCGTCTGTTTTCATGTGGTATATAATATGGAAATCCAGAAATAAATTTCATTATCGATTCTGAATAGAGGGTAATATGGTCTGTACTCGGGATACAACTCTAAGTACCAGAAGAAGACAAATGTGCGCAGTCTTACATCTACATTTATCATCTTTCTGTTTTCTTTATAGTTAATTTTTTATTTATTGTCGTTACTGCTTTACTTTTGACCTAACCGTTTCTGATGTTGTCATGGCTGTTATATGGATATAATTCTGTGTTTCTGATCCTTCTGGTTTACACAGCAAGTCCGGCCAGACTTCATACAAGTCCGACCGAATTCAGTTTGTTCTTCACTAATTCTGATTCCATATTACTTTTATGGGTGTTTTCCCATTGTATGAAATATAAACTGATCTGTTTGATTTATGCATTATAAGACATGTGGATCCTCTTTTAAACCGGGATATTATAATGGCATCAGTAATAGATCATTTCAAACCCAAATGAATTTAAGGTAGGACCTTGCAAGGGGTGTAGGCAGCCTTAAATCATTACCAGTGTCTTATACTGGGTGACGACTCATTTATTCTCTGGTTAGTCTTTCGTAGGGCTGAGCACCGGTTCCGGTTCTACCCGGAACCAAACCGATTTTTCAGGTTTGGAATCAAAACCGGTTGGACTGGTTCCGATCCCAGTTCCAAAATGGAAGAACTGAATTTAAATGGTCTGGTTCTGTCATGGATGGAACCAGAACCTGTTTTGGAAACCGAATTTTAGAACCAAAACCAGAACCTGTTTTGGGAACCAAATTTCGGAACCATAACCTATTTTGGGAACCAATTTCGGAACCAAATTAAATCCAAATTTAAACCCAATTTCATAACTAGTTTTAAATCTCAATTTCATAACTCAAATTAAAGGCATATTTAAACTCAATTTCATAACTAGTTTTAAAACTCAATTTAAATTCAATTTCATAACCCAAATTAAAATCTAATTAAAACCCAATTTCATAACCCAATTAAAATTCAATTTCATAACTCAGTTTAAACTCTGGCACTTCCTACAAGAATATTATGTATTGAATCAAAAATATTATGCAATATGTAGTTTTATTTATTATTTTATTTGTGTATGGACAGTTGCCAAAAATATTATGTAATATTCAAGTGTGAGAAATAATTATATTTTCAAAGTTTGACGATAAAAAATAAATAGGGTAAATCAAAACTGGACCAGAACCGGATTGGAATCTATTAATAGGGTACCCTATTTAATTGGATAAGTTCCGGTTCCACGCGGAACCGAATTGGAACCTATTAATAGGGTACCCTATTTAATTGGGTAGATTCCAAGTTCCAACGCGGAACCGAATTAGAACCACTTAGTTAGAAACCGATTTTTTCTGAGTAGGTTTCGGTTTCATACGGAACCAGAATCGAAACAGATTTTGATCACCCCTAGTAGGCTATTCGTACTTTCTACGGACTGTGAGCCCAATAATATCATGATCGCTTACGTCATAGGCATAACGATAAATCTCACTTCACTCTTACACTTTTGACATGAAAAAATACAAAATCTTGATTTAACAATTGAGTTAAACATAATTTTTTTTTTTTTTTTTTTTTTTATTGTACTTTTCCTTAAATTTTATGCTAACAATTCTTTAGATGAGTTTATCAATATAACTCTTTAATTTAGTTAGCCGGTACCTCTTGTCTCATCGTGCCCCGTCAACAATGTGTCTTAATTTTGGTATTTTTATTAAATTTCTCAAATGCAACTCCAAACCTTGAGAAGCTAAAGAAAGATAACATTTTCTTCAATATCTACTTAAAAGTTCACAAATTTGACAATCAATACTTTAAAATTAGAAAAAATAAGCAGACATTGAACATTGAATAATTCATAGTACTTGCACCGTTTTATCTGCTAATATCTATTACAAGCTGCAGCTGCCACCATCGTTTCAGTGACCGCGTCTCGACCTCAATCCAACATCTGCTTCTCGGTCATATTGGATTAAACCAGTTCCCCGCAAATCCGAACTTTGCTCTCTGAGGAAGTCCCTGCATCGTTTTGCTTCTCTTGTACATCTTCCCCAAAGTTATGGAGCCTGCGGCGGCCAATGAGGTTAGTGAACCAGACATGGAATCTCTTTGCGGAAGCAGAGACATCCCAGCCATGCAAACCGATAGACAGCTGAATTTACAACTAGAGGGTACCCAAACACAAGGAAGACCCCTCTGGCTAGGACATAGGGTACACATAGGGCAGTCAGTAGCTTCATTATGATCGGGAACACAACCTCACGCAGCACCCAAAAACCTTGCAACCTTGAGAAACCATCTTCTCTCACCCTTTCGAATTTTATTCGCCAGGTTTCATCTACCAGTGGCATCGCATCATGTGATCCCGCAACAGTACAGAACTCCAGTACGCAGAACCTGTCACAGCAAGTGAAGAAAGGTCATAAGAGTAAAGGACTCAGATTACAATTCCAGAACTAAAATAGATGGCAAGGAGCAGTATCCCTCGAAGTGAAAGAATCCAAGCACTCTCCATTAATGCCACCACCATTTATCAAAAACTGGTTTAATAACCACCTCCACCATTGTCAAAGTTTTTGGTGTAACCACCAACTATCATATTAATTTTATTGACATTTGAGTCATTATTTTAACTATAAATTGAGCTCTCATTTGAGAGCTCAAGCATCCCAACAAGACTAAGTAAGAGAACTTAGTGAGAAGCTCCAAGTAACAGAGTATAGATATCTCATTTTCATGGTCCGATAATAACTCTCATGTAGGGGCACTCTATAAAAGTCAAGGGAAATTGTAAGGTTTAAATGCTGGAGAGAAACTAACTTCATCCGGACGGATATAAACTCTAAGCCCGACCGAACATACCAATCACCTCCGACCGGATACACCTCCACATCTGGCCCGACATGTGTCGCGTTTTCGGTTTTACAGAATGACTCAATTTCTTTCATTCTTAACAATTTCCATAAAACCATATTTTTTCCCACTTAAACACTTTCCCCAATTATCTTTTTCCTTATTAACACCTTCCATAATTATCAATTTCCCTCTTAAAAGAGATTGTTTCATTCCTACACTAAAAAACCATCACTATAAAAGGGAGGACCTTCACACAAACAAAGAACCTTTGGATATATTCGAATTTTGAAGCTCCTTAACTGATCCTCTACAAAAAAAAATGAAACACACTTACCCAATAGCAAAGCAAAGACCCAAAAATCTTTTAAATCTCTTTCCGATAGATAAAGTCAACATTCAACCAAGACTATCAAACGTGTTCTCGAAGCCGAGATACACCTAAGATAAGACTTGAGAGCCCTTATCACTCATTCACCGTTTTGACACAATATCTCCGCCCGGATACACCTTCACATCCGGCCGGACATACACTAGCCATAAATTAACTCTGACCGTACATAGGCTTCATCTGGCAGCATACTTCCATGCGGTATATAGGATGGAAACCTAGACGTAAATTTCGTAGCCGAATTCGAATAGACGGTAGTGCGATCTGTACTTTGGATACAACTCCACGTACCAATGAAAGAATGAATATCGATTTTTTTTATTCTTGCACATGTCTTTTACTATTATTTGGCACAATTTGGACTATTTATTTGTTATTTATTCTGCTGTCATGCTTTCTTTTATGTTCTTTATCTTTTTGTTATCATTACATGTATTTCTGTGATTTTGTATTACACTGCACATCCGGCTAGACTTCCAGTAAATCCGGCCGGACATACATCTAAAATGACATATCTGACCGGCCATTCTCATGTCCGGCCAACCATAGTTAATTTCTTCGTTTCTTTTATTGTTATTTATTGTTATAATACTACTTTCTGAATATTATGCTATGCTTTTAAGTTTTGTTTCTGCTTTAGAGTGTTTTAAATTACTTCGCATGATATTTGCATTATAAGGCATTGTGATATATCTTTTTAAACCTTGATATTATACTGGCATCCGTAAGGGATGATTTCGAACCCAAATGGGTTTAAAGTTAACCTTGCGAGGGGTGTAGGCAGCCTTAAATCATTCCCAGTGTCTTATACTGGGTGGCGACTCATTTATCCTCCGATTAGTCTCCCGTGGGATAATTATACTTTCTACGAGTTGCGAGCTCAACAGTGTTGTGGTTACCGACGTCATAAGCATTACGGGAAATCCTGCTTCACTCTTACAGATGGTGACTCCACTGGGGATAGAGAATCGGCCTCGAAAAATACCTTGTAGTATCTATGGTGAGATTGAGGTTAACCAAGTCTTCATTCTTTGCATACCTTATTCAACCCTGATTACATTGCGTATCGAGAAATCACTTTCACTCAACCCGATGGATTGCTGCGTAATGATACCCATCACTCATTGGCACGTACCCTGGAGGTATAAAAAAGGCACGTTCATTGGTCGTTCGAACCCTTGAGTGAGGAGACATAGGTGTAGGCAATCATTCGCCAATGAGAGCCTAAGTCTTACCTTATAAAGCCCACATGGAAGCCCATAGTTGTTTTTCCCTAGAAATGAGCCTACCTAATGATTGTGTATGGGCCCTAACCATTTGAGGCCATTCAACCCTCTTACCAATAACAAAGAACTTGTTGGGCATTTTCAACTGGGACAAATTCGCCTTCCATGATAATTGGACTGGGTGCTATAAAATGTTCATGGGCCATCTTGTATGCAAACCCTATTGGACTTAGAGCTATTAATTATGATCCCAAAATGTGTCAAAAGCACGAGTCTATTGTCTATATTTGGCTTTCATCCAAGAAAATGACACGTCTTTCTTTGGGCCCGTTTGAGCATATTTAATGCTTTCAAGCCCAACCCAGAATAGCCATGATTACTAAAGGTCCAACTCGTCATTTTTTAACAATGGCACAATTCCTATATTAGGCTTAGTCATTTTGTAAATGGGTCGCCTTTGTCTTTCAACGATGGATTGGAACCGAGGTAGCCAAGTTTACCTTTAGCATATGAGAGAACGAGTTTGTGTACCTCTATTGGTACATAAGCTAAGTCATACCTAGGGTATATATGGACTTACCACGTATGTGGGGGAGATAAGGTTAGAAGAATGTATGTTGTGTGAACTAACCTTGCATTTCATACATCTCATGCATACATGTGTATCATGCATCTAATGCAAACATGCGTCTCACGCATCTCATGCATCATGCTAACCCATTGTGATTGTAGCCATCATAGTGGAGCATTGGGTTAAGGAGTACGGAAGACTAGTCAAGAAGACAACGACAAGCGATGCAGAAATGGCCAACAACGAAACTTCCTGTGTATATCAGTTGGAAACCACCGTGAATAAGATGGCAGAGTAGCTATAGACTGTGCTCAATGTCATTGCCAACCTGACATCAATTCAACTAATATATCAAACGACGGGGGCTGAGTTTAGTGAAAAGAGGCGTGAGGAGCCTAAGAGTATAGGAGATGAAGTTCATGCCCTAGATGATAAAGATATGGCAGACTATACTGCAAGAAGAACGGGCAAGAGGGAGGCCAACCGTGATCTACAAAAGATAAAATAACAGATGAAGGTCGTGACCCAAAAGATGAAAGGGAAGCATAAGGATTTGTTGGACTATAATGCCATGGCCTTCAAAGAACAACCGCCCACTCAATTTAAAATGCTAGAAATGGTAAACTTTAATGGTAACGGGGACTCAAAGGCGCATCTGTGTCAATATGTGTCTTTGATGAGTGCAACTGGACTATCTCAAAGTCAAGTACAGAAAGATGTTCAGCATGTCATTAGAGAGAGCATCTGTGGTATGATATCATAGCCTTGAGAAGAAAATAAAGAAGATTGGAGAGTTCTGGCCGAGGCCTTTCTGAATTAATACGTCACATATATGGAGATTGACGTATCGTTCCGTGACTTGGAGAACACTAAGCAAAAGCAAGATGAAAACTTTAAAGAGTGCGTTGATTGTTGAAGAAGCCAGCTATTGAAGATGCAGACACGTCCTTCGGAAAATGACCAGATTAAGATGATTATCAAAGGTACCAAGCCTTCGATTTATAACAAGCTGAGGAGGATGAATTCTATGATCTCTGATTTTCAGCAATTGAAGGAAACAATTATGGATATAAAAGATGAGGAAACAGAAAATAGAAAGTTTTATGGCAATAATAAGACTCTGGGAGTGACTTATGACACCAAGACCAGTCCAGTTGAAATTACCGCTCTAAGAAATATTAGGTTTTCCAACCTTGGCAGACCTTTGTCAAAGGAGTTCGAGAAACTGAAGAGGCAAGGCCTGTTAATACCTCTAGAACCTAAACCGCTACAAACCTCATCCCTCGCCACATCAACCGATATTAATATAGTCACTTCCACCAACAAAATGGGCACGATACTGGCAATTGTATCCGACTCAGACATGAAATCCAAGACCTAATAGACACCCGTAAAATTTCTGACCTAGAAAAGAACCAACCAATACCACCTGAAACCCTTTACCACATTCGACCTGATATGAGTTATATGTCAACATAGGGAAAAGCCCCGGATATTAGTCACACGTCCGACCGGTCTATGATATATCCGGCCAAATATTTTACACTCAAGACATCATGTAAACATGACTTTATACTATTTGCATTGTAGAAAAAGAGAGATAATTGAGAATGAAAGGAAATATTTACATGAATGACTAGAGTTTGTACAAAAAGTTCAAGGTTTCTGTTTTGATGTACACAAAAAAGCAAGGAAAATGACTTAGCTCTACTCCGAGGATGACTCATCCCCCTCAGGTTCCTCAACCTTTGAGGATTAAAATTCAGGCTCTCATGGGGCACTCTAGTAATGCGATCCCTTGAGTGAGCCTCCCACTGGCGGTCTCGGGCCTCCCTCTGATCAAGACGTCACTGCAGCAGCTCAAACCTGTGCTGAAGATCTTGATGATCCTTAAATTGCGTCTCTAAGTCCTTAATGTGACGCTACAATCAAAGGAAAATATATCAGTCATATACATACATGCATATATATATATACATGATAACTCTATTTTGCAAGTACCTCGTAAGAATAGCTCTGCGTGTTCAGCTCTGACTTTGCTGCCAACACCAGCCGGTAGTAATGATCCGCTAAACTAGTAGGAAACTATAAATATAGCATGACCAGTGCCATAAGAATAAAAAAAAGAATTGGGAAACAATGATATTTACATGAGTGGTGTCAGTAGGAGAGATGGATAGATATTGTATCCCCCCGAGAGACAAGGTCTGAGCTTTTGTTGTACCCGCATCACCTCGGATCGTGTAAGTGGGATCCAGCGGAATTTTTTGAGCCAATAACAACACCATGGGAAAGACTGGCGCAGAAGTAGAGGCTGCAACAGTAGAGAGAGGTCCCTACCTTGAGGATAAAGAGGCTCGTGCCCGAGCGCGTCGAGACTTAGAGGTACTTGGACCGGGCGCTGCTCGTAACTCTCATCCCTTTCCTCAGCCTTGGAGGGATGATGAGCATGAGATGATCCAAGACATCCACAGACCTGCATCAAAAGAATCATGTTAGTAACAAATGCAAATATCCAGGGAAATTACTAGAAAGACAGAGGAGCGGTGCATACCTGAGTGGCCCGATGGAGCTCCGTTAAAGGCAGGGACCTGAGGAGTGTAGATCGCGCCCATTGTCAATAATCCACATCCACCAGAAAATCTTTAGCAAGAAAACCGGCAAGGGTAGCTGGCAGGTATTCCTCATTTCTCTTGGATCCGAAAAACATGATGTAGGAAGGAGAGGACGGAATTCGAAGGGCCTGAGGGCTCAAGTGCCACGAGAATACACGCTCCCCCGGTTGAACCGGTCACAGATCAATTGGGTTTTTCACTTTTTTTAATTTTTTAATTATTAATTTTTAATTTTTAATTTTTTTGTAAAAAATAATAAAAATATAGTTAAAACACTGACCATGGTTCAACCCTGATGAGACCTTTAACCATTAACCCTTTTATCAGACCGGATCGATAAACCAATCTGAATTTTAAAATACTGATTTTTCTCTATGTGGACGTAAACAAGTGTCGAACCACATAAATTCTTCTATTAATTAATTTATAATAATCTCGTACAAATTAAATTTCTAATTCACCAAATTCAAACTATAGTAATAGGGAAGAGATTGACTCTCAAAAAGAAAATATTTAGGAGCAATCTTGTTAGTTATAATTCTCTTAATTATAGAATGTAATAATCTATAATTATCTAGTTACTTGGTCTAATCTAATGATTATAATCAAAAAAACCCAAAAAAAAAAAAATCCTTCATTGCTGGCCATAATAGCTTAGCATGAAACCCATAATTCATGATTCAATATCTTTGACAATGACATGGTAAATGCAGAGAAAGATAATGGTTTTGTCTTGTCAAATGAAAATATATAACTTTAACTCACAATAAATTAAATGAATCCCAGAGAGATACCAGTGATAAAAAAATTATTGGCGTATTAGCGGTTTTGCCGGGTCGCACAACGGAATGTGGAAGATCAGATTTTTCGAATTTCAAAAATTTTTCTTTGGACTATTAAAATAAAATATTTATTTTAATATTTAATCCCAAATCAAATTTGGAATTACCTAAAAACCCACAATTACCGAAAATACCTTAAAGCGGTAAACTTTTTACATTTTGCTCATTTTAGTCCAAAAGTGTCAATTACACATTTAAGTGTTTCCAAAACACTACCAAAATGATTCATATACATATAATGTACCCAATTGAATCCATAGAATGAAAAGCCCCAATTTAGTATTAGACATAAACCCTAGAAATTTCAATTAATCAAATTAACAAATTTCCACCAAATTGACTTTCAATCTAGCATTAGATTAATCAATCCAACATTCTTAAAGTCTCACCAAATTCAAAAACATCCAAGAACAATTATAGGTTTCTATAAAGTGGCATAGAAATTCTAGAATGACAACTTTCATTTCCTAAATCAAATTGAACTCAAATAATAATTATTAAGTTCAAAGAATCATCACACATGCAATTAATCTTCCCAACAAGCATCCAACAAACAAAAACCCGAATTCAAGAGAGGGAAAAACAATATACATCATATGTATTATAAAAAATGCAAAGGAAATAATTTCCTAGCTAAAAGATTAGTAAACTTACCTTAAACTTTAATAATCTCTAAGCTTTTGCTTGATTTTTTTGATCTCACAATTTTTCCTCTTCTCTCTTCGGTTTTTTCTCTCTAATTTTGTTGTTGAAGAAATGGGAACAGTCTCATTTACTCTTGTTGACCGAAATATGTAAGTGGAGGGAGAGAGAAAAAAAAATTATTTAACAAAAATAATTTTGATTAATAAAACAAAAATCTCAACCCACAAATATTTCCATCAATGCCACATGTCAACATTATAAAGCATCCAACACATGTCTTGTACATGTATTGGATGCTCTTATTAATGCTTAATATATTTATTTAATAAATTAATTAATTAACATTTTAAATAATTAATTTATTTAATCAAATGTATAATGTATTTCTACATTTACAATAAATGTTAAAATACATTCAAGGATGACATATGTACCAAAAATTATTCGTTAATTAATTAATACGTATCTAATCAAATTATGTATCTAATACACATACATAGTAATTTAGGAAATTACCGAATACCTCGCATGTGTTATTTTCGTTTAACCGTTAAATGATTTCCGAATAATCAATATTATTCGTTTAAAGTCGCCTTAGTGCTCTACGAGTATTTTTGATTATGTGAGACTCTCTAAGTTCAGGTACATCCGTCACAGAATCAAATCTCGTGTCCATAATTTACCCACTCATAAATTATGATGACTTCATATATTCTCACTGAACTATACAAGTTGAGATCTTCGCATACGTATAATCCTTCAATCATAGGTATCCGGATAAATACTAGAGACATATATATAATCGTCAAATCTCATAAGGTATTATCCCGTCGACGTATAGATTCTCGATTTCTCAATAACACTCGGAACTCATTTCCGAGTGTACCATGACCATGGATTTGATAAATCTCAATCTCATGAAGTGGATACCTAAATCATGTACGCATGACTGACAGATCCTCTCTGGACACATCACCGGATATCATGAGCATCAGTCCACACCCAACGAATAGGCGGAGGTCTAACCTAAAAAGATCAAAGACGTGACTGTCATCAAAGTGTGGAGGATAACTCATATATCCATCGTGGTATCTCAAGTCAAAAGACCACTATGCTACTCAACTTGTGAAGATTCCTATTGACGCAAGCGTACCATCTATTAGGAATCTTCCGTGAGTCATTCAGTGATCATCCGCTATGAACACCTACATGGTATATGAGTCTCCCTAGACTCGTGGCTCACTGAGATGAACCACCAGAATCTAATATTCCGATATACGACATGTACCAGTCTCTCGGGTTTACTTTCGGACCAAGAATATAAACCTTGACCAGGAAAAGTTTAAAAATGATATTGTTACAACATTTCTCAATGTCAATTGCAATGCTTTTGCAATTACGTTATAACTTAATTATTCCTAGGTCATGTATGTCTTTACCATTTCTAAGATAAAATATTGACGAAACTGTAAATTTTGTTCATAACAAAATATTATTCATACACGTATTTACAAAGAAATACATGAGAAGTTGGCACGCCGAGTACCAACTCCAATAAAAATAATCTTCATAAAAGGGCTAAAATAATGGTTGAAGTGCAATTGATAGCATGTGGACTTATCACGTGTAAGATGAAACACATGCTGAGATGTAATAATCTAGAAATAGATAAGAGAATTCAGAAGCAGACAGATAATAATCTAGAAATAGATAAATGAATTCAGAAGCAGACATAGAATATAATCGAATTTAACTGAAAGTGAGATAGACAATAATTAATGCCTATAAATGAAGTATCTAAATAAACACAAGGGTTCACAACGATTGATATGCAAAAGAGCAATCTTATACTCTTTTCTAATAGTGAAATTGCCATAGCTGTTGTGATTCTCTTATTACTACTTGAAAAGTGTTTAATGAGGAAAAACGAATTTTATTAATAAAATAATAAAATTTATAAGTGTTTAATGAGAGCTCTCTATTTATAGTGAAACTCAAGTTCACTATTACAACCACCAAATGAATGCACCTAAAGCAAACTTGGAGTTTTGCTTCATACGTCAATAAAGAAGATTTATCATTGGATGCTTGCACCACAAATTTCAACCTGCAAATCTTCCACCAAAAGTTGCATTGGATGGTTTTTGGAGATGAAATGTAATTGGATTCTACAATAGCTTTTCTCCATGTGAACATATACAAGTGTTTAAACCACGTAAACTCTCCTATTAATCAATAATTTCATAATCGGACCGGGAATCGAATCGGTGATGTAAAATGTTTAATGGGTCATTGGTTCGACCGGTTGCACTGTGTCAAAAAAATCGATAAAACCGGCTTACATAATAAATAATTTTAATTAATTATAAATTAAAAAAATGGACCGATTTTGACTGATTTTTTTATCACATAAATTTTTACCTTTGGTTGGACTGGACACGCGATCGATTCCCGATTCGACCGGTCCGATCCGATTTCGAAAGCATGGCTATTAATTACTTTAGATTCGTCTCGAACAAATTTAATTTCTAATTCACCAAATTCAACCCACAGTCATAGGGAAGATATAAAGAGTCACCTACCAATAAATAGTGAGCTAAAAAATAAAGATACTTCCACTTTTTATCAAGAGGAAAAAAAAAAACCCACATGTAATAGACATATCTAAAGACATAATCATTAATTTCATTTATATTTTTAATTCCCCACTCCTCTCTCTTCATATGGGCGTGCACAGATATTAATGTAACGGCTCTCTGCATATCTCTCTATCCAATATATTTGTTTTTTTTTTTTTTTTCCCAAATAATAATATTAATTCTAAATTAGAGATTATTATTTTTCCATATATTGAGCTTATATTTTGCTTCTACTTGGAAATTTGCTGATATGATACATAAAATTTAAAACTCTTGTAACCATATTTAAATTTAGAACTATTCATTAGGTGGGTAATAAATTACTTACCTAACATAATTATTTTAAATCAAAGTTTCACATATATAAATCTTAATTTTATATTATAAATCATACTACATGAACACAAAATTAATCCAACATCATGCATTTAAAAATAGAATGTAACAAAGGTCACTTTCACTGCCTTATATGATCAAAGCAATTCGCTTTTGTCTTTAACTCATGCCTAATCCACTTTCCTTTATGACCATTCTCTATCTTTTGCGGTCCTTTAGATCATTTATGTGTATTAAAATATTAAAAAATTATCAAATAAGTAATTATTATTTTTAATATAATTACACATATTATATGTTTATTGATTTGTGATATCACTATAAAAATGACTCTATTGTCACACACTCTACCATTAGCCATGATTTTTTTTGGAAATTTCCGCCGCCAAGCCACATCTTCCGGGCTTAAGTGTAGCAGATAAAACCTCTAATTGTCTCAGGTTTTTACAAGAAATACACTACATAAATTCGAACTCATGACTTCAAAATGAGATTCTAAATCATATACCACCAAATTACACCCTAACGGACTGACATGACTTCTCTCACAGTTTCTTTATCACTTTTTCATTATAGCCCTTTTTGTGGGTTGGTCAGACAATTATTTTGTTCCATTTCTACCCCCTCTCTTTTATCGGATCCTAATTATTACCATCATTAGCAGCAATTAAGGAGCTGTCGGTGGAATAGTAGCATCCAAGGTTATATCCTGTCCTTTGCATTGCATGAATCCTATGGTCTTTGTTTTTCTCTCACTTCATTTTTTTTTCCCAACTTCTTTCAACCAAATCCTCTCTCTGTCTTACCATTGCATATGCTAAAGCAATTGTACTTCAGGTAAGAACTGTGAACAATTTGCTTATTTCCTTGGGGGAATTTTACTATTGTGCCTAGAAATGCTTGCATTTCTTCTCATATGCTTTGTTATGAATCAAGATATGTTAATGTTTTGTTGTAAATTTAAGGTCATTTATGTTAGCACAAACTGTTATTATGAATGAAGATATAGTTATGCTGTTTTAGTCCATTCATTAAGTGGCAAGATACACAAAAACTGATTCAAGTTTTAGTATGGTATTAGCATGTGACAGTTAATTTTAGTTTAATGCTTTCACTAATTGTCATTTATAGATAGATGTTCTATTATTAATCATCATTTCCCAGTTCAGAATCTAGGTAATGGACCAGAAAGCATGGCTTTGGAAGAAAAAATCTTCAGAAAAGACAATTGTTGCAACTGAGAAACAAATTAATGAACAGGTAATGGAGCTTGCTTATAGCGGGAGCCTTCTGCACTGGGAACGATTTTTTTTCTTCATGTTTGTGTGAAAGAAATGCACTGAACTTTTTACATAATGTTAGGTACCAATAATTCCAACACCTAAAGTAGTAGGATCAGAGAGATCTATGAAGAATCTTAATGAGAAATTAGCTTCAGTGCTCTTTGATTGTCATCCTAAAGAAGATTTTGTGACAAAACAAGCAAAGTTGGTACAAGAAGCTGATGCAGGTGATTTGTTTATTTGATTCATTCTTTTCTGCCACAATTTTGCCTTTAGAGGCTATAGTATTTGAAGATCACATCTTAATGATTCTTTTTATTTAACTTTGCACTTCTTTAATTGGTTGATTCAATGTATTAAAATTCCTTTTAGGCCAAGAAAAGCCAGAAGCAGAAGCAGAAGCTGTTGTTGTGAAACAAGAACTTTATGAAGATTTGAGGCCCCAACTTGCTGCAAATGAAAAATTACCTCATTTGGGTGCTGCACCGGTGAAATGTGTGAAACAATTACACTTTGTTCAAGAAGAAGAAGAGCACAGGATACAAGATGCTATCATTAAAACTTCAGGTGAGTTTGAGAAGGCTCAGAAAGAATTAGAAAAGAATTTAAGAGAGGCCAATGAAAGAATTGCCCAGTTAGCTGCTGAGAATAGCCATATGAGTAAAGCGCTTATAGTCAAAGAGAATTTGATTGAAGATCTAAGTAAACGCAAGTCTCAGGCTGAAGCAGAGTTCAGTACACTAATGTCTAGATTAGATGCCACAGAAAAGGAAAATGCATTTTTAAAATATGAGTTTCGCATTCTTGAGAAAGAGCTAGAGATTCGAAATGAGGAGATGGAATATACCCGGCGATCAGTTGAGGCAACAAATAAACAGCATTTGGAGAGTGTGAAGAAAGTCGCAAAGTTAGAAGCAGAATGTGAGAGGCTACGCCTTTTGGTGCGAAAAAGGCAACCAGGTTCTGCTTCTTCGGCAAAGATGAAGAGTGAAGTCGAAATGCTGGGAAGAGAACAGATGGATATGAGTAGACGAAAGTTGAATCCTTCGAGAGATTTGATTGTACGACAAGCCACCATGGAGAGCTCTCATGATATCAGCCTAGCTGCACGGTTACATTATATGGAGGAGGAAAACAGAACACTTAAAGAAATTGTGACCACAAAGAGCACTGAACTCCAGGCTTCAAGGATGATGTTTTCAAGAACAGCTTCAAGGTTATCTTCTGTTGAGTCTCAGCTTAAAGAGATATGCACAGGTCAAAAATCTCTGGAGCTGATAAGTTGTGTCCCTATATCAAGTGACCTTTCTATAATGTCAGTTGATAATGCCAGTGATGACGGGATGAGCTCATCAGGATCATGGGCTAATGCTCTAATTTCAGAACTGGAACATTTCAGAGATGGGAAAGTCAAGAATCAACTGGGACACAAAGGCATTGAAGTTTCAGACATGAGACTAATGGATGATTTTGTTGAGATGGAGAAATTAGCTATAGTGTCTACGGAAGCACGTTCAGGAGATGGCTATCACCCTGATGTGACTGGCAAGGAATTAGTCCCACTTGTGCGAAGTGATTCCGGCCTTAGTGAGATGAAACAGGAGATCCACTCAAAAGATATAGCAACTGACAAATCTTTTGACTGGCTTCAGGTTGTTTTGAATGCAATGTTGAAGCAAAGGCAAATTTCAAAACAAAATCTAGATGAACTTCTCGAGGATATTAGGATTGCTTTGGGGTATATAAATCATCCGACTGTTGTTGCAGCTGATTCAGTGGCAGCCTCAAAGCACCCCAGAGAATCAAAATCTCCTATTACATCTCCCGTTCCACGTTCCTTGTGTGGTGATTGTGGAATTGACAGAGAAAGAAGCAGCCAACATCTTGAATGTAATCTCAGTAAGTCAATAAGTAAAATCATTGAACTGGTTGAAGGAGTCAATTTAACATCTTCAGCCAGTGATCCCTACTCTGTCCATGTTTTTCAATGGAATCCGGCTGAATTACATGCTGTTTTGCAAAAGTTTGTTTGTTCTTGTAACGATCTATTGAGTGGAAAGGTTGATCTTGAAAAATTTGTTGGGGAACTTTCATGTGCTTTAGATTGGATTATGAACAACTGTATTGCCCCCAAGGATGCTTCAAATGCAAGGAATAAAGTAAAGAAGCATTTTGGTTTACTTGTGGAATCAAACACAGTTCATATTCCTGACAGGCAATCTTCAACTGCTCCTGTGAAAGACCACGATGTTTTAACCCAAAGTAATCTTCAAGAGGAAAACAGGAGACTAAAAGATGAGTTGAAGAGTATGGAAGCCAGGCTGGATTCAGTAACTGATAAGAGCGAGGGCCTGATGACACGACTTCATGAATCAGAAGAACAGATTGGAAGCTTAGAATCAGAAGTCAAAACTTTGGAGATGATTGAGGATCAGATGGAAAATCAAAAGTCAATCAATGAAGATCTCGATACCCAGCTTACAGTTGCCAAAGCTAAACTGAAAGAGGTATTCCAGAAGTTCTCATCTTTGGAAGTTGAATTGGAGTATAAAAGTAATTGCTGTGAAGAACTAGAAGCAACTTGTCTTGAGCTTCAACTGCAGTTAGAGAGGTAAAACTGATTTCTCGGCTTTTCTTACTGAAGTAACTAGTTACAAAAATGCTGATTTACTGAAAGAAAGGCTTTATTTTTTCTTCTCATGTTAACTCACAGTGTTGCAAAGAATGAATCACCCAACTATGGCATCAATCAGGAGGGAAAGCAATCCCAGAATGTAAGTTATTGACATCGCTATGTCTTATTATCATCTTGCCTTTGTTTACAGAAGCAGACTTATAAATCTTCAAGTCTATGACATTAAAACTTGAGAATTGCTATCTCAGAATATATACCTAGATTTTTATTAAGTAGATAGGGAAGAAGCAGTAATAATATTTGATAGTTTAATCATTTCACTGTGAGGAACTCATCTTTTGCAAATGCAACCTCTTTTGGCAACCATATTTGCTACTGAAAAATAAAGAAAACAATTGATGGAGACTGCATTGACATGAATGCTTCTGTTTGATTATGCAGGGATGGGAGATCACAGCAGCTTCGGCAAAGTTGGCAGAGTGCCAAGAAACCATTCTAAACCTGGGAAAACAGCTGAAGGCATTGGCTTCACCACGAGAAGCAGTACTTTTTGACAGGGTTTTCTCCGCCACTAATCCTGCAACCACTGCAACAAATAACAAGAAGTTGAACAAGCGTTTCTCCTTACGTGATAGAATGCTAGCTGATGATAGTGCTAAAACAGCTCTTGTCAAGTCTTCCAATACCAAAACAATTTTAAGACTTGAAGATGCTCCAAAATCATCACTTCTTCACTCCAGTGATTGTGATGCTGTTGATGATTCTAATGTCCAAGTCCATACTCCAGAAGCACATATAGCTTCAAAGAATAAAACCAGCAACACTGCAGTTGGATCATCTCTGGCTATTGTGCCAAGTAAAAAACGAGGAGTTGGTTTATTGATGAAACTATTTCTGCGAAGGAAGAAAGGGAACAGCAAGAATTTTCAAACTTAGGTCTGAATACAAGGGGGGATTAAAAGCCAGCAACGCTGAAAGAGAAACTCCCAGTGTTGCGGTAGCAGCAAAAACACAGCTTGGAGAAGTAAATTTCCTGGAGATTTCATGCTTTGGTTGTTATGTTTGGTGTTTATATTTCACACATTGATGATTGGAGAGAGCGAGAGAGCGAGAGAGAGAGAGAGTTGATGTGTAGTCTGTAGTGACTGTCAACTATTGCTTGTGTGAATGTATCTGGGTTTAAAGCATTTGAGAGCCTAGATAACTCCTGTATTGAAAGATGGCTGTAGAGAGTTATCATTTGTAAGGTTTGAACATAAAGCTTCTAGAATAAGACTTGATTGGAGTCCTAGAGTGTAATTTGATTTGAAGAGATCAATTTTCTGACTACAGTAAAGCATCTGGTTTTTGCAGCTTCCACATTCTCAATGGCATAACAAACCCCATTAGCTTTTCTCTTCCTTGGTTCTAGTAATACTAATACTGCATCAAAGCCAATTAACTGAATTCATAATTGCCTCAAGATGATGTCTTGTTTCATGGGAAAGATGAAAATACACTTGCCTTATAGTCTCCAAACCAAACCTGTCAAATTCTATATTTTGCAATACATATAGTTAACAAGAACATTAACCAGATGCCTAACAAAAAGAACAAGGTCTGTTTCTCTATTGCTCTCCTTTTCTTCTTCTGAAAGCCAGCTGAAAGAAATTCAACCTAAACCAGAAGGACCAGTCAAATTTCCAACCATTGTTCTCAATTCTTGATTTTCAATCTCTATGCAAGATGAATCCTGCAATTTCATCCAGTCCACCCTCCTCGTAACATTCTGCTATGCGCTCCAGAGAATCGGTCCAGGTTCCTTCAATAGAAGCCAAATCCAGCAGACAAGCAGCCTCATCCAATACAATCTGTGCACACAGAGATAGCAGAATGAACATTGCGTAAAACCCTTAAACATACAAGAGTTTCTGTTGGTACTCTGCTACAATAATACCTGGGCAGGTACCCTCCTCTGAAATCTTCTCCGCGATGCACTCTATTTGCTTATCCTCCCATTGTGCAATGCTGGCAACATCCTGGTCAGGGACAGCAATTGTAGCACATGACGAAGAGGAAACATAAGTATAGCATTTGAAAGAAAAATGTATACGAATCAAAGAAATTTCATGTGCCTCGTATGCACAGCCTAAGATCCACCATGGTGATTTCAAAGCCACCCTTGGGGATTCTTTTGCTTCTGAGTTATGCCCTACTCTACTAATAGATTTAGGAGTTACCAACAGAACCTCTTTCATGTTTTAGGGTTTTATGCAAGGTACAATCAATGCTCATTCTATTATCTCTTATGTAAGCCACACCCCATGCTTGCGAACTTCCACTACTGGCATCTCCATTCTGAGTTAGCAATAGTTGTAGAGTGTTGAAGCTTTTGCTGATATATGTGTCCATAACAACAAAAAACATACAGATTAAATTGTTAAAGTTCAAATCACTTACCCAGACGGAGCTATTGGCCACACCGTAAAAATGCTGTTACAGGACCTATTGTCAATAAACAACGGAGAATTTTTTCAACATCAACTACTAATAAATTGTGCCCTATATTCAAATGGTGATCAAATCTGTCAGAAAGAGGAATAGCAAGGGGAATGAGCCATTGCATAGATCCTGGACAAAGGGAAAAAACAAAATAATAGTTCAGAAACATAGACGACAGAGAAAAGAGAAAGAGACTCCAAACTCACAGTTGGAATTAGGTTTGACTGGTTTTATCAAGACCATATGGTAAAACTTATGATGGTTAGGCCATACATTGGAATATCAAATTTCAATTAATAAGTAAAGAAATCAAAAACTTCCCAACTCAAGTCCGAAGCACTTTTAGCAACTCATCAAGATGCTCAGGAGGATTCGCGACCGCTACATCTTTGATGAACAATACATGGCCTACATTTTGATCAACAGACTGTCAGATAACCCAAGTTGCAAACTACTCTAAGAAAAATGTCTTATTGGATGAACTTATCAAACTTTAGATCAAACCTTCATAAATGGTGCCATTTTTTTTCTTTGTATATAGTCTCAGTATGCACCATCAGTTTCAGCTAAACTTCAAGTCTAATACAATTAGATCGAAATGCAAATGGGTTTAAAACAACCATTACACATGAGCTAAGAAGGAAAAGGAGTGCTGGTAATGTTATATATAGTTGAGTTACCAGAAGAGGAAGAGCATCCGATGGCACTAGCTCTGACTTGGCGAAGAGGGAGTGCAGTGGCACAAGGAGCTCTAGCTGTTCATTGCTCCCATTAAACCCATTTCATTTTGCTGATGTTGCTTTTTGCAAGCCCTTTTCATTAGGCTTTATATTTCTCAAGAAGACTTACAGAAAGACATCATAGAGTTTAAAAAATAAAAAATAATGATACAAAATTATAAGTTATGAACTATTAATTAACAAAGAAGAAAAGTACAGAATCTGCTATGTTTTTAGCGTTTTTCATGCATGATAGGGATAAAAAATGAGAGCTAATAAGGTATACAATGATTTTATAACAAAATGTGAGTGTGACCTGTACATTAATTCATCATGAATCATTTTGTATAATTTAATCTACGGACTACAACATGGAAATCAATTTCCTCTTATGTCTTCTTGGAGATCAAAGCTGCCTCTTTCATTTCAAGCAAGGCATCTTCAAAGCACTTGGCAAGAAATTCTGGGTCAGGGATTATGTCTTTAGCAACTAGAATTTGCATGTCAGCTCTTCTAGCATAGCTCACCATGTGCATTGTGAGCGCCTGCAGAAATGTCAACCAATGTGAAAATTTATGATACAGTGAGTATATTGATATTGAAATAAATCTTCCCCACACAACTGAACAATTCTCTCCTTAGACACTTTCGTATAACTATATGGGGTCCTGATCAGGGATGGTAAAAATCCCCGCCAATACTTTAGAAGCGGATAAAATGATAATTTTTAATACTTGTTGGTTAGACGGGTCAGATACGGATATTGGCATCCCCATTAAAATAAGGGTAAAAACACTGTGTGAACGGGGACCCGATACATTAGGGGCGGGTAAGGGGATAATTTTCATACTCGTTAATTGAACGGGACAGATACAGGTATTGACATCCCTTACCATATCCGGCCCATTACCATCCCTAGCTCTAATACTCTTTGACATTGAGGTATCAAATCCAAAAGACTAGCCTACAGGTGGATACTTATAAGCTCATTTGTCTTTTCTTTACTAACCAATGTGTGAGATAACTAAACAGAAACAGACACCGTTAACATATTACTTGTGTCAAGATCATAATGAGAAATAAAGGAAGAAAAAACAAGAGCTAGTGGCTGTACATGAGGCAGGCTAGTGGTATTTGCCCAGAGGTAAGTTACAGGATTTCCAGCAAAGGTAATCTCCTCTGTAGGGCCAATAACATTTGAGATTGTGAAGCTTGTATTACAAACAATCCTGTAATTAAGCATGCAAGCAACCTACAATTATGAAAACATAAGAAAATTACAAACCCACCAAGAATTGAAAATATGTAAACATTTAATAGGCAAAGTAACAATTTCTTCACCTTTGCTCCAAGCCAGGACATTACAAGATTCCCAATTTTGTAAGAGAAGTGACCCTCTACAGATAATTTCTTTCTCTCAATCATAGCCTTAGCTCTCTTCAAATAAGCTAAGGGATCAGTTCCAACTTTGTGGTAATAAACAGGCAGTAGAAGCATGCCAAATTTGTTCCCCCAGCGAGTTCCTGAATTGTTTTTCATTAACTTCGATAGATCCTGAACAAAACCATTTCAAATTTCAATCCCAGTACTTAACGTATGCTCTAAGGTAACATGTTAACAGTACAAGGAAAAAAAGATAAATCAATGAATGTACATCATGACCTGCAATCCTGGTTGTTGTCTTAGATTAACCATGGCTAGACCTGTGATCCGAAGGCCCTCGCGCAGAGCTGATGAAAAAAGAAATAATTGAACTTCAGTGATTCAAAGATCAGGGTGAGTGATGTTTGATGTTCATGTAAATGTAAATGGACAAATGTTGTGTGTTAATAGAATCAGAATTTACAATTTGGAGATCGGTGATCCAAGTATCTTGATAATCCAGATGATACCACAGCAAAGAGAACATCATTAATGGTCTGCATTGTTTCATAAAATCAGTATCATTATTGGAAAAACTAATTTTATGAAGCAACATTGTGACTCCCTTCTTCAAGAAAGAAATTAATACCAAAAAGGGATTAAAAAAATATATTAAAAGAGAGGGTTTAATCACATCATTTATATATGCATAAATATAATTGTTAGATTAAAAAAACTGTAAAAGAAGGATAATAAGTGAAGGAGCATCAAATTGTTAGGTATGGCATAATCGCAACTCAATTTCCTTCACCATGTGAAGGAGCTTCAAATTCATTGGCACTTACAAAGAGACAAGGGGCGATCCCAAAAACATCCAAAGCTGGAAGTCGGGTGATTTTTTTATTAAGATATTTTGAAAATAAATTCGTTTACGTTTTTGGGGTAATTTTATAAACATATTATTATTACTCATAATCATATATATTAGCAATAAGGAGCAAAGGTCCCTAACCCCAACAATTTATTTATATTTATATTTTAACTTTCAATTTTGGTATTTATATCATTTAATTATTATAAAAAAATAATTGAACCCTTTAATTTTATTTAAAACACACTACATCCCAAGTTGTATAATTGTGTTTCATTAAACAAAGTGATCGGTATCTATAGACTCTATTTTAGATTACAATATAAATTAGCTTAATGCGTAATTGAATAGATTTCAAGTAATTCTAATTGACTTTATCATTCGGATTTAGATTTTAGGTTCTAAAGATATAATCGAGTGGTTTTCAAATAACTATATTTGACTAGCAACCTGAGTTCAAATATTGATAAAGTAATGAGATAAAAAATGAATTTGGGTTTTGCCCAAATCTTAAAATTGAAAAAAAAAAAAATCAATAATGAGAGTAAATTCAGAATTGGTTGGTAAATAAATCAGATTTGGAAAAATATTTCCTCATTCAAGTATAACTTATTAAAATTTTTAACATTTAAAAAAAAAAAAAAACAGTTGTTTAAATTTTGATTTGTTATTGTTATTATATTTTCTCGAACTTAAATCAACGACCCTTAAACTTTGGTACCAATTCTGAGATAGGTTGACTATTGCTTACCCCATCGGCAACAGCCCTTTTGACTGCCTTCATGTCATCAAGAGAGAATCTAGCGGTGGCCACTTTCCTCGGCCACAGCTCCACTCCGGCGGCGCCGCTGATCACCGTCTTCCGATCACAAAGCCACAAAGCCCTCATCACAAACTCAAAAACAAAAACAAAGCTAAACAAAACCATCTTCACAAACCTAGCCAACAAATCCTTCCAGTTCCCTCCAATACTCTCCCTCCTCTTCCCTCCCCCGCCCACCGACGGCAGTGCCTCCAAGTCATCCGCCCGGCGGCAACTCGCAAGCAGCATCGACATCAACGAAATCCCATCACCCAACGCATGATGAATCCTCAAGACAGCGCACTTT
Organism: Zanthoxylum bungeanum; assembly: GCA_019454045.1. NCBI lineage: Eukaryota > Viridiplantae > Streptophyta > Magnoliopsida > Sapindales > Rutaceae > Zanthoxylum > Zanthoxylum bungeanum. The sequence continues at coordinate 62,385 of SKCR01036239.1, forward strand.
TGCTCCACTAAAAGATGAATCTCCCACAGGGGCTTGTCTTCACTCAGCGGAGAGCTGACCGACAAGTCGGCTAAGTAATCATTGACCGAAGTGGTTTGGTCGTTGACCAGGACAACATGTTGGTCGATGTCGATTTCGGTTTTGCGCCAGCTTTCGAGGCCGCGTTTGTCTCTGACGAGGAGGCTGTGGAAGCGCGGGTGCTGGACCATGACGGAGGTCATGATCGTCTGCGTTGTTTTGGACACGTCAATGGGGTGTTTGAATCCGACGACGCAGTGGATTATTGTGTTCAGGTCTTGCTGCAGGAAGAGGCGGCCGGCCGGCGTCAGTGGCTCGTCGTTTGAGTGGGACCCCATTGGGAAGAAAATAAAATTACGTGGGGGGTGGAATTTTTGGAAATCAAATGGTTTCTTTCTATGGCGGCAGTTGCATGTTGTTGATGAGGCTTTTGTCCTTTTTTTAGTATAAAGTCCACTATTCAGCCACATATATATATATACACACACACATGATTACTGATTTAGAGGGCAAGTCTACAATAAATTAGAAAATCATTAATGGGTTATGGGTGGACACCTTAATTCTCATACACTACTTCTAAAGATATTTGATATTATTGGTTTAAATTTGTAATTTTTATTATTGAATAAGGAAATTCTGTCAATAAATATTAAACTTTTCAAAATATGAAATTAATTGTAGTTTTATTGGTAGAGTTTGCATATTTAATGATTTAAATTGTATGTTCAATTAATACTCAAAATTACATGTTTGTATCCAATGATATTTGATATCCTTGGATATCATAATAATGACCTAGTTTTTATTCTTATTATGTTTGTATTATTGAGGTTGATTTTCTTCCAAATATATCAACTCCATATAAGAATTAAAATACCTTAAATCGGTTGTTTATGCTTTATTGTCAAGGGGATAGCTTGGTTAATTTGACAGTCAAAGAAAAAACTAAGAAATCGATTTTCTTTTACACTAATATTAGGAGAGATATTTATATAAGATAAACTCAATACATCCAATCATTAAATACATGATATTTTTTTCTTTTTATTATTACTGATTAATTTTGAATTTAATTTATAAATGTCAAAATATTAATGGACGGTCATATCACATCATTCATATGACCGTCCCACATATGTTTTTTTTCCCAATGTTAGAGAAAAATGTAAAGAGATTGGCCGAAAAACAAATATCTAAAAAAAATTCATTACTTCATGATGCTCAACTTGAATCAGTCTAGGAATTGCATCAATTATGCCCCAATAAAAAGAATATTGCATTTTGACTAAGTTAAAAAAAAAAAAAAAACAATTTATAGTAGATACCCTCAAATTAGATGAGAAAATATAAAACAATCTTTATTGTAATTAATTTAATTCGACTTATTACCCAATATAATTAGTTCGATTATTGGACTCTAAATATCCCACGTCTTACTCGACTCACTCAAACTCAATCATATAAGATTTTTATTCAACTTACATAATCTTCTTACTTGCAAAACTTTCTTTACTTGACTGTGCAAGTGTCATTCATAAGGTTGTTGTAGACTTTTCTCCCATTAGAAAAACATATTCATCTGGAAAAATCTTCCGGCGTATTTTCATAATTTTGAACTCTTTTCGGTATATTTGAGTAAATAAAAAATATATTTCATAAGAAGTAATTATTAATTACAAGAATATATTGAAATGCACTTTCAAGTGATGTTCAAGTTGAGGAAAATGAATAAAAAAATCAAAATTGGACAAATTCAACTCTTAATATAATGGCATGAAGTAATGTTCAAGTTGAGGAAAACGGATAAAAAATCAAAATTGGACAAATTCAACTCTTAATATAATGGGAGTGTATTTAAATCTTTTTTTTTATTTATTAATTATTACTTCTTCTTTTTTGGAAATCATTAGAAATCTCGCTACTAAACCACATATTTCGGGTTTAAGCGGAGCAGGTAAAATTTCATGTTATCTCAGGCATTTACAAGAAATGTCATTCCTGAATTCGAATTCAAGACCTCAAGATCAAAGTCCGATCCATATATCACCAAATCACGTCCATTAAGTTCTAATTATTACTTCTTAATAAAGATATTTTAGTATTTTAATTATTAAGAGACAAAAAAAAAATTACTTATTTTTAGTGTATTTTTCGTACATTTATCATTTTTGCAGCCAGATTTGAATAAATAATTGATATTATTGGAATCAATTCAGAAACATTATTTTGGAGTCAAGTCAAAGAAGTAATTAATATATATATACACACATACAAGACAAAATTGAAGAGTACCATATTTATACGAGTCAGCAAAGACTGCGGACGCAACATGTTGTACGTGGCACCATTTTTAATTCAGACAAAAAGACAACACAATCAATTCTTTTAGACAACACAATCAATACTTAAAATCATCGAGAACCACATGGTGACTTGCATTTTGAGTAAATAGAGCTGTCCAAGAATTCATTTAAACTTATAACCAAACACGAATGACCAAATTAGAAATACCAAACCCTAATCCCTAAATCTACATTTCACCAAATCGTAATACTGTCTATCATTTCTGAGAAATTTTGCGGCGACATTAAGAAGAAAAATAATATAATAATAATAATAATAATAATAAGAGTAATATTGTCATTGACTTGAAATCAACAGTATCGTCGTTGCATGTAGCTGGCCGCAGTCGATCCCAAGCTACCACACGAAGAGTGACACCAACGACGATAGCTACACCGAATTTGGAAATCACATGCAGAGCTGGAGCTCGCTGACGGAGAACGAAGGAACAAAGATGAAACAGAGAACGAAGGAATAGGGTCGGAATGAAGAACGGAAGGTAACAGAAACAATCACTGGAGTAGTCATTGGATTTGTCAGTGTATGTTTAATTTGGTTTTTGTTTGAAGTGGTTCAATTTGTAAAAATGTGAAATATATGTGTATTATTTTTTTATATAGGTTTCATCTATAGTTAGAGGGTGACAGACAATTAAGAATTTAAAAATAGACACTGAATTTGAAGAGGATGATGGTGTAGATTATAAACATTAATAAAATTGATGATAATGACGATGATGAACCAAAAACATATATTGTTTTTGATAATGCTAATGAGATGTTTAGTTTTTACAAAGAATATGGTAAACGAAAGGGGTTTCCAGTAGTGCAGAGAAGTAGTAAAAAAAAGGGATGATGAGAATGTTAGGTATGTGACATTTGCTTGTGGGAGAAGAGACTTTTCAAAAACGACATCGAGTAATATTTTAAGGCCTCAACCTAATTCAAAAATTGGTTGCAATGCTAAAATTTATGGATGTGTAGAAGAAGTTGGAAAATGGAGGGTTCGAACTTTAGCTCTCAAGCACAACCATGAATTATTATCTCCATCGAAGTCCAAGTATTTCAGATGTAACCGTAGCATCAATGTACATGCAAAAAGGAAACTTGGATAAATGATCGAGCTGGAATTAGAGTTGCCCAAAGTAGCAATTCTCTTGTTACTGAAGCTGGTGGACATGAAAATATTACATTCACGGCAATAGACTGTAGAAATCATGTTGACAAACAAAGAAGATTATGGCTTGGCGTAGGAGATGATGTTGCTTTACAAAACTACTTGATGAAAATGCAAGCAGAAGACGATATGTTTTACTTTAGCTTGAACTTGGATGATGAAGGTCGATTAAAAAATATATTTTGGGCTGATCCGATGAGTAGGGCCGCCTACAAATCTTTTGGTGATGTTGTTACATTTGACACCACATATCTAACAAATAAGTATTACATGTCATTCGCTCCATTTGTGAGTTAATCATCATGGTCACTATATATTGTTAGAATGTGGATTGATATCACATGAGGACACTGAGACTTTTACATAGTTATTTAGGACATGGCTATCTTGCATGTCCAATGTTGCACCTATTGGAATCATTACTAACTAAGACAAGGCAATGAAAAAGGCGATTGAGATTGTTTTTCCTACTACTCGATATTAGTGGTGTTTGTGGCAGATACTGAAGAAAATTTCTAAAAAATTAGGAGGTTATACGAAATATCATGCAATCACTCAGTTATTATATTCCGTTGTTTATGATTCACAATTTATTGCACAATTTGAGGAAACTTGGCATCATATGCTTGTTCAATATGATTTGGGCGGTAATGAATGGATTAATGGGATATATCAGGAGAGACATCATTGGGTTTCGTGTTTTCTAAAGAATAGTTTTTGGGCAGGCATGTCAACCACTCAACGTAGTGAAAGTATGAATGCCTTCTTTAATGGGTATGTTAACTAAAAAAAACATTGAAATAATTTATTGAGCAGTATAACCATGCTTTGCGGAGTAAAGTTGAAAATAAAGTAAGAGAAGATATGAAGTCACTTTCACAGCAACTTCCATGTGTGACAGAATATAAGGTGGAGCAGCAAATGCAGGAAGTGTATAACATTTCAAAGTTCAAAGAATTTCAGCAAGAGTTAATTAGAAAGATATATTGCAAAGTTGTCAATTCGGTGAGATCAGAAGATGTAGTAAGAAAAGATGTGAAAGTTGGTGAGGGGAAAAAAACTTTCTTTAAACTTTACTTTCAAAAAGAGAAAGGAGAAATTACTTGTAGTTATTCAAGGTTTCAGTTTAGAGAAATTCTCTACATGCATGCTGTTACAACCATGATACATAATGACGTAGAAGTACTTCCAGAAAATTATATCCTTGGAAGATGGAAAAAAGATGTTCGGTGATGCCATAGTAGGGTAAAAATTAGCTATGATATATGGAGTTCTACAGATGAACAAGTGAGATATGAAAAAATATGTGCTAAGTTCGCTAAGGTTGCAGATATGGTTGCATGAGATATTGAAAGTTCTAATTATGTGTTAGATTGGATTGATAATTTATGGAAAGATTTACCGAAATAAAATTTTGGTGTTGAAAAAAATTATTGTAACACAGTTGGGAGTTCTGAGACTGCAGTTGAAAGAATTCGTGATCCAAAAGTTACTCGTGCTAAAGGTTGTCCTCGCAGTCGCGAGATACAATCCATCAAATTTAAGAAACATAGAAAAAAGAAACATAAGGTTTCGGCACATGTTAGTGTAATTTTGTTAAGTCTGTTGTTATTAGTAATGTAACTGAAATCTTATATTCATTCAAATTGATATACAGGATGTACATGTGAATGATCAATTACATTATGTAGAAATCCCAACACAAGATAGCAACGTGGTCACTGTAAATTGGTTTTGTTTAGTTTTTTTATATAGAATATTTTACTGTGAATTACAGACTTTAATTATCTTTCATTTGAATTTGCATGTAGATTGAACATGTTCCCGCCACTGAATTTGCACTTATGCTAGATGACATTATGATTACAAATCAACTGCAAAATATATCATAACATAAACTTTAGGTAAGAATAAGACAGAAAATGAAAAATACATCCTACTCATATTCAACCTACACTAAAAATATGACAGAACATATTCAACCTACACAGCCATTCACAACATATTCATTATCAACCAGTGAAATATAAGGTTGCGAAAAATTAAATTGAACCACAAAACACAAAAACAAAATTCAACATACACTGACTACTCCAATCGACTGTTGTTGTTACCTAACAAAATCTGAGGCTTTCGATATTCAACTGCAAAATGCATCATAACATAAAATTTAGCCAAGTCACATTTTGAACCACTTGAAATAAAAAACAAATTAAACATACATTGATTACTCCAGTGACTGTTGGTATTACCTAACAAAATATGGAATCCATATCAGGATTATTTCCAATTTCAGATGGATTTTGGGTTCTTGGATTCTGAAACTACTCCAGGTTCTTGGATTCTGAAACTACTATGGGTTCTTGGATTTTGAAACTACTCCGGGTGGAATATGCTCCAGCTTCGTTCACTCGTTCTTCGTTCTAGCTCTACACCTTCGTTCTCCGTCAGCAAGCTCCAGCTCTGCACCTTCGTTCTCTGTCAGCGAGCTCCAGCTCTGCACCTTCGTTCTCCATCAGAGAGCTCCAGCTCTGCACCTTCGCTCCGTCAGTGTGCTCCAACTCTGCACTTTCGTTCTCCGTTAGTGAGCTCCAGTTCTTCACGATTACGGAGCAGGAGTTAGAGAAAGAAATGATAGACAATATTACAATTTGGTGAAATGTAGATTTGGGGATTAGAATTTGGTATTTCTAATTTGGTCATTCGTGTTTGGTTATAGGTTTAAGGGAATTCTTGGACGGCTCCATTTACTCAAAACGCAAGTCACCATGTCGTTCTGGATGATTGTAAGTATATAAGGGAGTAAGTCTATCATTTCTCATTATTTTATTAGCTTTTTTTATTCCCCCCACGTTTCTGCAAGATTTTCGTTCAAATGTCGTCTAATATATATTATACAAAGAAAATAAAAGATAATCCAAATGGGAATAATTTTCGTAGGTTAATTGAATCATATACGAAGATTGTGAGTTTTTTATTCACTTATGTCTCATGAGAAATCAAACTCGATTTATTTATTACAAACATAACTTTGGAGCTTTGGGTGTGCACATGTCAGTAATGCAAACAAGCATGTATTGGAAAATTGTTACTTGAATTGGATGTTTGGATAAGAAGAGAATTGATATGCCAACTTCTTCAGGTATATCGCGAAGTGATTGTTCTTTCGAAATATTAATAATTGAGAGGTTTGCATTCCCTTAAATGAATCCATCTTTTCTATTTTTATTTTACCCATTTTAGATATTTGTATTTGTATCATTATTTTATGAATATAGTGTTTTGATTAAGTGAGTTAACATTTATCGATATTATTTTTGTGAGATATTATTGTGGATGATGGTTTTCGTACGAGGTCCACTATCAAGAATTTGTGTGAAATGGGCACTAGAGATCGATATGGTGGGTGTCGTAGGCACTCTGACGCTCAAGTCAGTAGTGAAGACGAACGAAAAGTAATGGAAAAGCAAGATTCAGGGTTACCTTGACCTCCGTAGACTGCCGTGAGGGCGGTTGAGCCGATATTTAGAGGATGATCTCTTTTGAGAGCTCAAGTATGAGAGCTAAAAATCCCCCATCCCATTCTGAATTATGGCTCCATTTATAGGCTATCAAGATATGGGTTTGATTAATACAATAAATGTTTAACCCTTTAGTGTCCAAAACGGCCAATCACGTGGGGTTATTAATCATAAGAAAGACGTTTTTTTTTTAATTTGGTAGCTGATAAGTCTAAAGGTTGTTTGGTAGGTATCTCCTTTGTGTGTAGGCCTTAGCCCAAGATTTGGCTGTTTGTAGGAGTTGGGTTTTAATTAAGAATAATTTAAGTTTCATGGGCCGTATACTATTAGGTATTTGGGTTTGGAATAATATTGGGCCCGAGGTGAAATGATAATTTTGTCATTGGCCCAAATTTGGCCCGTACAGTTTGTCTCATACTCAATAAGTCAATGAGTTTTTGGCTTGGAGAGTACTCAACGAATATGTCATTTGGGGTATGTATAAAATGTTGGGGTCAATTCAGGGAGGCGTAGCGGAAGAAGCGTTGTTCGGGCGAAATCGTATTTTAAAATTTTTAAACTTACGAATAAATTATTTAATATCCAATATTAATAATTCATTCATATTTCACCTAAACATATTTATTCGATATCATATAACGACATAAATAATATAGAAACACCGCGAAATTTTTGCGAAAATGTTTTTCCGTAAATAGTATAAAACACGTTTCCGGCCGAACCGACCGACCAATACACATGGGGACTGCCCAGGTCAGCCCCAAAAAAATTTGGACAGTTTGTGGGCTGCCCGAACAGTGCCCAGTTCACTGTTTGGGCAGCCGTTACCCGGTAATGCTGTTTTTCGCCATTTTTCGCGTATTTTCACTCCGAAACAATTTCCGATAAATATTTTTATTAGGCAATTAAAATAAACCAATTTATTCTAATTACTCAATAAATAAAAACTGAATCTTTATCTGAAAAATCAGATTTATCATTAATTGTCGTGAGACCCATAAACTTTGTAAATTTTACATTTAGTCCTAAAATTGTCAAATAAAATTTTAGATGATTCCAAATCATTTCTAAAATGATTCTTAACATGTTCAAAACATAAAAACATAATTTTTAACTCAAACCCCTCAATTTCTTCAAATTACCGAGAGGGTCCCAACTTTTTCATTAATTACGATTTAGCCCCAAATGTTCAAAACATGTTAAGATCAAATCCAATTAATCCCAAATTTGATATACATCATATATACATCAGAATATGCAACATACATGAAAATCCCCAAAATTGGATTAGGTTAAGAACCCTAATTTCTCAAATTACTCCAATTGTTCAATTTACATTAAATCGATAAAATTCAACACTTTAATCAATCAAATACCACACCAATCAAGTCTCATCATCATGAAACAACTAAAGAACAATTCTAGGTCACTTATGAATGGCTAAGCAACTCTAGAATGGCTACATCACCATCAAATGATTTAAAGATGACTAAATGAACAATTTCATTCATTCTTTAATTAACACACATGCTCATCTTTCAAACAAGTTTACAACCATGTAATTACATACATAAAAGAGTAGAGAAAATTCTAAGCATCACAAATTGAAGCCTTGATACATGGAAACAATTTCCTAGTTGAAGAAAATTAAGAAAAACTTACAAATTCCAAGATTTGATTGAGTTTTTTTTTTCTCTTTTTCTTCACTTTTCTCTCAACCTTTTCTTTGTAATTATTTTGTAAAACTAGAGTAAGTGTTTGAAAAATGAAACAAAATAATTTTGTATCAATTTTCCATTATGGCCAAAATTAATGACAAAAATAAAATAATAATTAATTTATTTTTGTTCTATTTTTTCATTTGTCCATATTTTACTTTAATAAAGTTAACATTTAACTTTAATAAAGTAAATACACAAATGGACCAATGAAAACAAGCCATTAAAAAGCATAAATCATTATTTAAGATATTTGTAATATTAATTAATTTAATTATTTAATAATTAAATAATAAATATAAATATCTTTAATATATGTATTATATTTACATTAAATATCTGAAATATATATATTAATGATATATGTCTAATATCACAATTTGATATTTAATTAATGTGTATTTAATAATATCAAATATTAAATACAAATACACATTAATTCGGGAATGACGATCAGGTCCCGATTACATGTATTTTTCGTTTAACCGTTAAACGAGTTATAAATAATCTATATTATTCATAACAGTTGCCCTAGTGCTCTACGAGTATATTTCATTAGTGAGACTTTCTAGATTCAGGCATATCCGTCACGAAATCCAATTTCGTGTCCATAATTCACCCACCCATAAATTATGACAATCACGGATAAACTCGCTGAATCATACAAGTCTAGGTCACTGCATACGTATAATCCCTCCGTCACAGATATCCGGATTATCCCAAAGATATAAATATAAACGTTAAATCTCTATAGGAATAATCATGTCGACGTATCTATTAGCAATCTCTAAATAACATTCGGAACTCACTTCCGAAGTATACTATGGCCATAGATTTAACAGATTGCTAATCACATATGGAATACCTATGCTCTGTACACAGAACTGACGAATCCTTTCTTGATACTCACATGATATCATGAGCATGAGTCCACACCCAACGAACAGGTGGAGGTATGATCTAAATAGATCGGTGACGTGACTGTCATCTAAGTGTGGAGGATAACTCATATATCCACAGTGGTATCTCAAGTCAAAGAATCACTATGCTACTCAACCCGAGAAGATTCCCATTGACGTTGGTGTACCATCGATTAGGAAATCTTCGGTGAGTCATTCAATGTTTATCAAATAAACATCTACACGTCTATAAGAGTCTCTCAAGACTCATGGTTTATTGGGATAAACTATCGGACTAAGTCCGATATATGATATGTACTGGTCTCAACGAATTTTACTACTCGACCCGTGTCAGTAAATCTTGACCAGGAACTTAATTTAATGATATACAACTTATAGTTACACTTCCCAATGTCAATTACATACTATGTTGTAACTGCGCACTACGTTGTAAATCTTAGGGTCTTTGTCTAATATATATACATATCACTAAACCAGATTTAGTTTCAATCTAATCGAAATTAGATCGAATACGTATATAAAAGACAAGAGATGCTACCATTTAAATTAGTAATATTATGGAAAAAAGTATTCTTCATATTCATAAATCATACATAAATATGATCCGGATTGGCGCTCAGAGCACCAACCCTAACATAAAGCATGCAAGCGTACCTGGACGTTGATGTCGTTTGGACCTGTTAAAGGTCATACCATGTTGATAGAGCTAAGTACATGTTCGGGGATGATCCTCAGCCGACCAGTCTTGGACGTTGATATCGTTTGGACTTGTCCAAGGTTATATCATGCTGAAGAAACTAAATAAATATCAAGGATGACCCTCAGTTAACCAAATCTGGTTGTCATTATTGCTCGGCCCTGGGATAATCCTCGGTCGACCCGACCTGGGCGTTGATGTTACTCGGACCTAGGATGATCCTCGGTCGACCTGACCTGGGTGTTGATATAGCTTGGACTTGGGATGATCCTCGGTCGACCCGATCTGGGCGTTGATGTAGCTTGCATCTGGGATGATCCTCGATCGACTCGACCTAGATGTTGATGTAGCTTGGACCTTTCAAATGTCATATTTAAAGAAAATAAATAATTATTATGGATGATCCTCAGTCAATCAGACGAATGCTTAGACAAAATCCAGTAGAGCAAACCAGTTAAGAGTCGGGGGAGTCTTCAACTTCATCCGGACCAGATGAAAGTGCGGGTCTTGAACTCGACTCGACATTAGGGGTGGCAATTTGGGTCAGGATTCGTTTATTTGTTTGATTCGATTCACTTTAAAGTGAATACGGGTTTGAAAAAATTGATTCGTTTAATAAATGGGTCAATTCGATTCGATTCATTTATTAAACGAATCGAATATGAATTTAAGCTCATTGATTCGTTTATTCGTTTATGATTCATTTTATTATTTTTATTTACTAGTTCTTATTAATTTTCAATTAAGATTCGAGAAATTATAGGTAATTATCATAGAAAAATTAATATTTTCGATATTTGATGAGATATTTTTAGTAAATATATTAATTACATATTTCATATGTATATATTTATGAAGAATTAATGTAAATCAAGTGTGGTAAATTATTTTATTAAATAATATCATTGATTAAACGAGTAAATGAATATTCGTATTCGATTCGTTTAATAAACAAATCGAATACGAATCTATCACATTTTGATTCGATTCGTTTATGATTCGATATAAATTCGATTCGTTGATTTTTTTTGCCACCCCTACTCGACATGAGCTATTTGGGGAATGTTCCTGTCGACTGGACCAGATGAAGGCCAAGATAATCTCCAATCAACCAAACCATCTAAGGGTCGGGGGAGTCTTCAATATCATATGGACCAGATGAAGGTATAGTTCTTGACTCGACTCGACATGAGTCATGTGGGGAATGTTCCCATCGACTGGAACATATGAAGTTTCAGGATAATCTTCATTCGACTGGCCAGAGGACCATGGGAGTCTTCCATGTCGTCTGGACCAGATGAAGGTCCAGGTCTTGACTTGACTCGACAAGAGTCATGTGGGGAATATTCCCGTCGACTAGACCAGATGAATGCCAGGATAGTCTCAAGTCGACCAAACCAGCTAAAGGTCGGGGGAGTCTTCAATGTCGTCTGGACCAGATGAAGGTCCAGGTCATGATGTATGTCATATGACATTGTCTGTGAGCTTGAAACCACGAATCATGGTTAACAACAAGGAAATAATACTTTTACCTATCGTCTGAAGATTGGGTCATCTGAACTTTTTGATAGAATCTGAAAGTTAGCCAATGATGTCATGTCAACTGGAACTTGTTTGGCTTTGAAATTACCTACATGAAATTATGAATATGATTACAAGGTAGTGACATTTATATCTGACGGCTAGAGACCATGTCGGCTGAGTCGGAGGGTGGTCCTCTAATGTCATTTGAAACAATGGTCTTACCATGTCGTTTGGTCTATATGCGAGTCTTTGAGAGTCTTCACTCCATTATACCTAAGGAAGGTATATGAAAGTCTTCACTCTACTAGACTTGGCGCTAGACCTGAAGGAGGTCGAATGACTTCGATCTAATGGACCTTATGGAGGTCCAAGAGACTTCGGTCGACGAGACCTGATGGAGATCATCGTGGTTCTTCACTCTACCTAATCTGATGAAGGTCAATAAAATTTTTTTTTTTTGAAAATGACTTTAATAATTACACATAACATAATTTCATATTTTTCATCAATTTCGGTCATGAAAACTTTAGAATTCGAACTTCCTATGAACGTCAAAGTTGTAGATCTTTGAGTCTTCTTAAATCTGAAACTTGAATCACCTTAATCCTATATGGGAGTAAACAGTTATGGCCAAAATACGAAAATTACGCAAAGTTGAAATTTTCCAAAATTGTACTTCGTTAGAACGCCATTTCAAGTTTCCAACCTCCAAAATCCCAATGTCAAGTCCAGTTTTTGCCCTTATTTGTTTCACATTTCTTCCCGATTGATTCCATTGAGTCCCGATTTTATTTTATCTGCAAAATAAACTAAAACACATCAAAACATTCATAAAACTCGAGAAACTATACAAAATATTAAGTAAAAAGGGGTGGTAAATAGTGATATATTTTCTGCTCATCACATCCTCAAACCTAACATTTTACTAGTCCTCAAGCAAAAAAACAAAACAAAACAAAATAAATAACTAAAACTAAATTAAACTAAACCACTTTCGTAGGGATCACGGTTGCATTTAGCGTATGCAACAAGCCTTTAAACCCCTATGTGTCCCTAGTGGATGAATTGTAGTCTCGTGAAGGCTTATAGTGACGATACCCACAAACTTCAATCAAATGCACACTAAAGCAAAAAGACTAAATAAACAAGTTAGTAACTAAACAAGTGAAATTTATTATCCAAGTTAGTAGTTGTTTTCTTTCTTTCTAAATTACCAAATAAGTAAATTCTCATATGCTTTTTACCATTCTCCATATACACAACCAACAATGGTATTAATCAAATTATTGTGCCCACAATATTCATGAGTATAGTTGAAAAAAGAGTAATATTTTTGTCATAAAGTTATATTAGAATTCACATCTTTCTAGCAATGGATTATATATATATGACCGGCGTAAACACACACGTATAACGCAAGCGCACGTATCGTTCAAGTAGTATAAAAATATCGATCCCACGAGGACTTAATATCTAATCTATTAATTTTATGAAGTCAAATGATTACTAGTATCTAACAGGTTGTTTGATTGATTTGAAATGGTGACGATTCTAAATTTAAAAACAAGTAAATAAAATTGTTCGAAAGTAGGTTTTAAGAAAATTCAATATTAAAAACTATCTAGGGTTGTGATTTCTTCCAATATCATTTTAAAGATGAAGTTGTTATTTTATGTTTGTGTAATAAATCGGTTTACTAACCTGGAACACTAAATTATGCAAAAGCCTCTGTCGATGGTCAGACGCAAATACCCAGTTTAACCCAATTGAACCATATGTATATGTCAACCAAATTATCTGGATTCATTAAGTTTAAGTTCCAATTATGGCTACCCCCGCCCGACAGGTATATGTCTATCCTGTAAGGAAATCTATTAAAGGGTTATCTATCATCAAGGAAGATCGTGGGCTATTAAGTCTAAGTCTGAAACCTTAAATCCCTATGTCTAGTTCATTTTAGATTTACCACATCAATCTTATTGGTGATCAGACAACAAGAAGCATTAAGCTTAAGACTTAATAAGTAAACCTTTAAATTACCCAAACTATAATTTAACCCTTTATAAACCGGTGATATTGGATTTCATCATAACCCCAGATAATTGGCTTAGTTACGACACATATTTACGAGTAGTAAAAAAAACTTAATAAAATAAAAGACATAAAGTAAAATACTGAAAATTAAATGCTGAAAAGTAAATGCTGAAAAGTAAATTGCTAAAAAGTAAATTGCTGAAAAGTAAATAAAGTAAAATTACAATAAAAGAAAATGCTGAGGTAAAAGGATCCACTTTTATTACTTCTATTTTAGATATCTCCCTTAATATAATATATTAACTTTACATGATAATTACCAACCAGCCATATAGGCGGTATCCAGATTAAGTCAAATTAATAATTAATTACCAACCGACCAATCAGGCGGTATCCAGTTTAGTCAGGTTAAAACCAATTTAAATAATTACCAACCGACCAATATGGCGGTATCCTCGTTAAGTCAGGTTTTAACTAGTTTATATATTATAATTAAGGGAGATTAATCTAAATATTAGTAATAAAAGTTTTACCTTTTACCCCAGCAAAGGGGAGTTACCTCCTCATTACTGAAAAGTAAAAACTGAAAATTAAATAAAGAAAAGTACTGTGCGTAAAAGTAAATTGCGGAAAGTAAAAACTGAAAAGTAAAGAAAAGAAAGTGCGAAAACGAAAATTAATTACTGAAAGCTGAAAATAAACAAACAAGATACAATCTTCTTAGTATTCTTAAGGAATTCCTTAGAAGAAAGTATGAATTTTACAAATGAAATGGCTTGGTATTTATAGGCAAAATTTTGCCTCCATCAAATCATCCACCAAATCAATTATTAATTGCCCAACTAATTGCTCCACTAATTGCTCCACCAAATCCATTATTAATTGTTCCACTAATTGCTTATCATGTTTGGTGGTGATTTTATAATTTTTATTATTTATTTATTAATTTATTTTTTGCTTTGAAAATGATTGAAAGTGACTTTAATAATTACACACAACACACTTTTGGATGGTTCATCAATTTCGGTCATGAAATCTTCAGAATTCGAACTTATTTCGTCTTTCAAAGTTGTAGATCTTTGAGTTTTCTTTAATCTGGAACTTGAATCCGCTCAATCCAATATCGGAGTAAAACGTTATTCCCAAAATACGACAGATACGCAAAACTGGAATTTCCAAAACTGCACTTCGTTAAAACGCCCTTTCAAGTTTCCAATCTCCAAAATTAATATGTCAAGTCCAATTTTTGCCCTTATTTGACCCACATTTCGTCCTAAAGGATTTCATTATGTTCCAATATTATTTTATCTGTAAAATAAACTAAAACACATCAAAACGTTCATCAAACCCGAGAAACTAAACAAAATATTAAGTAAAAGGGACGGTAAATATTGATATATTTTCCGCTCATCAATATAACATCTTTAATCCATGTAGCGAGCTATGGGCCAGTGACTCCCAAAGATGGTGTGTCGAAGAATCCGTCGGTGGTCACTTCAGGAACTGCAGAGAAAAATGCCTTGGCTGCAAATCTGGTCCTTCCTGCCACCTTCATGTGCTCGGTCAACGAGGATCCTGATATCTACCTGCGGAGAAAAATGCTTCGTCCTTATACTGATGACGATCGACTCGGTAGGACGTAACCCGACCCCGAGCTGAGAAGAACATTTGGCTCTGGGGGAATGTCACCTCCCCAGACCAATAGAGGGCCGACCATGGGGGAGATGCTCCGATCCCATGTCGATGATAAGTCTCTCGGTGGGACGTATCCTGACCCCGAACTGAAGAAAGACTTGGCTCTGGGGGAATATTACATCCCAAGTCCAAAGAAGCCGACTCGGTGGGACGTAACCCGACCCCGAGCTAAAAGAAAGACTTGGCTCTGGGGGAATATTACATCCCTAGTCCAAAGAAGCCGAATCGGTGGGACGTAACCCGACCCCAAGCTAAACGAAAGACTTGGCTCTGGGGGAATGTTACATCCCCAGTCCAAAAAAGCCGACTCGGTGGGACGTAACCCGACCCCGAGCTAAACGAAAGACTTGGCTCTGGGGGAATGTTACATCCCCAGTCCAAAGAAGCCGACTCGGTGGGACGTAACCCGACCCCGAGCTAAAAGAAAGACTTGGCTCTGGGGGAATATTACATCCCCAGTCCAAAGAAGCCGACTTGGTGGGACGTAACCCGACCCCGAGCTAAAAGAAAGACTTGGCTCTGGGGGAATGTTACATCCCCAGTCCAAAAAAGCTGACTCGGTGGGACGTAACCCGACCCCGAGCTAAACGAAAGACTTGGCTCTGGGGGAATGTTACATCCCCAGTCCAAAGAAGCCGACTCGGTGGGACGTAACCCGACCCCGAGCTAAAGGAAAGACTTGGCTCTGGGGGAATATTACATCCCCAGTCCAAAGAAGCCGACTCGGTGGGACGTAACCCGACCCCGAGCTAAAAGAAAGACTTGGCTATGGGGGAATGTTACATCCCCAGTGCCGACTTGGTGGGACGTAACCCGACCCCGAGCTAAAAGAAAGACTTGGCTCGGGGGAATGTTACATCCCCAGTCCAAAGAAGCCGACTCGGTGGGACGTAACCCGACCCCGAGCTAAATGAAAGACTTGGCTCTGGGGGAATGTTACATCCCCAGTCCAAAGAAGCCGACTCGGTGGGACGTAACCCGACCCCGAGCTAAACGAAAGACTTGGCTCTGGGGGAATGTTACATCCCCAGTCCAAAGAAGCCGACTCGGTGGGACGTTACCCGACCCCGAGCTAAACGAAAGACTTGGCTCTGGGGGAATGTTACATCCCCAGTCCAAAGAAGCTGACTTGGTGGGACGTAACCCGACCCCGAGCTAAAAGAAAGACTTGGCTCTGGGGGAATGTTACATCTCCAGTCCATAGAAGCCGACTCGGTGAGACATCGGTCTCGGCGGTACAAGAGCAGACCCGAGCAGGAAAGAAACATCGGTCTCGGCGGTACATGAGCAGAACCGAGTCGAAAGGAAACATCGGTCTCGGCGGTACAAGAGCAGACCCGAGCCGGAAAGAAACATCGGTCTCGGCGGTACAAGAGCAGACCCGAGCCGGAAAGAAACATCGGTCTCGGCGGTACAAGAGCAGACTCGAGCCGGAAGGAAACATCGGTCTCGACGGTACAAGAGCAGACCCGAGCCGGAAAGAGACATCGGTCTCGGCGGTACAAGAGCAGACCCGAGCAGTAAAACATATATCAATAAAACGGACTCGGCGGTACAAGAGCAGACCCGAGCCGTAAAACAAATATCAAAACCATTGTGTGAGCCATAACAAAAAAGCATAATCAAATGTCAGCCTAAAACAGAAGATGTCTTACTCACCTTTTTGGGATCCGTTGCCTTTCTTGCAACTCTAAAATGGTCACTACAAGCAAGGCTCTTATTAATACATCCTCTCTGCATCTCAGCATTCCACGCATCCGACCGGATGACTTCCGCTATCAACTTGGTCGACCTCAAAAATCGAATGGTCTATGTACACACTGGGATAACCTTCTTTCACCAAGTCTTCCACCTGCTCCCGCAGGTCTCTGCACCCATTCGTGGCATGTCTCCTTACGTCATGGTAGATACAGTATGCCCTACTATTTCCCTCCTCAATCGGGAACCTCCTCAAATTAGGCTCGGCCAACAGACATTTATCCTGGATTTCCCGAACTATCTGGTGAAATCTCTGACGATCGGTGATTTCCATCTTCTGCCATCGTCTTACTACGCGAGCTGCTTTTTGTTGAGTTCCCACAGACGGCGCCAACTGTTGACGGCGGATTTTGGTCTCAGGGCAATATGGGAATATTACTCCCGAGACAATCCTCCATCAATAGTGAATTTGTTTGGTTATGGGGGACCAAAAGCAAACTTAGCAAAAGACAGATAAATACGCCAATCGACAAGGAGATTTAACGTGGTTCGGCGGATCTTGGTCCGACCTACGTCCACGGGCACAAAAAGGATGATACTTTTATTACTGAGATATGCTTCTCTGATATCTCTTTTGTTTACAAGTCTGATGGTAATGATTCTGATGATGATTCTTAATGCTCTCAACTTGTTTTCGACTTGTTCTCCCATATCCTCTCAATGATCTCTCCACTTTCCACTTGTACCCCCCTTATGCACACTCTACCCTTCTATTTATAATAGTGTAGAAATCAGATTCCTTCTCCTACAAGAATTTCCTAGTTGAAACTATTCACTTTTCCCATAAGGATTCCTAGTCAAAACTATTCCCTTTCCCATAAGGATTCATAATCAAAACTACCTTTACTTTCTTTATCCTACTAGAACTCTGTCTCACCAGTTTTCCCCATGAAAATAGGATAACTTGTCGTCTTATCCGTAAGAATATGGTGTCATCTTCTGGAGCATATCTCGCTATCTGGTCGGTCTTCATGAGGTCGGTCTTCATGGTCATTTGAACTGAGAATGCTGCCGCCGATCTGATAATGCCCGGTCATCCGAATCGAAGTGGTCGGTCACCTACCATTAAGTGCTCGACCCTCACTTATGTGGTCGGTCATGATGGTCTTTTTTAATGATTTTGACCAATGAGGGAATTTAACCTTTTACCCCTGCCGTGCTGCTTAAATATCATAGTGCCTAAAAAACACCATAAACAAATAGTAATAATATCCCAATGTCGGACCACCCAGTGTTCAATATTACTACATGACTATTCTAAGGTCGATGTTATTCTATGAATATTTCATACATCAATCTAATATGCATAATGACATCACCATTAATAGGGTATGAAATGAAAATATAGATATTTTATTAATACATATAATACATTATTCGGATTAGTGCTCCAAGCACCAACTCCAACAATTGGACATGAGGACATGGAACATTTTCCAGTGTTCAGACACTCTAGAGTCAATCCACTCCGGAGGGACACTACCCATCTCTCCGAGATGGGAAATATTTCCAGAATAGATACTTATTATTCTAGAGAGGAGAATCCTCAGGGGTGTGTCCACCCCGGAGAAAGTATCACTATAGAATCCAGAGGATCACACCGGGTCCGCTCTGATCTACATAACCAATATTTAATTCCTCAACGAGATAATGGACTTTAATGACAACCCACTTATTTTGACATAAAAATATAATTTAGCATGCACAATTACATATGTTAATAGACTTAATCTTATATTTGAGCATGTAATCTGGCATGTGCTCATCATGCAAGTGAACAACTGTCAACCGAGGGATGACATCTCAACACTATTTGCCCTATATATATATATATATATATATATATATATATATATATATATATTATAAATCTCATAAGAGTAAGGGTTCTTGGAGAATAGAATAATATGATTAATAACAAGCACCAAATATTAATTGTAAATCATTGAGAATTAAAGTGATGAGGATTCTAACTAAGGAAATGTCATTCACACTAGCAAGACCGATTACTCACTCGGAACGAGGGAGTCTCGCCCGTATTATAATTGATACCCGGATTCTAGTACCAGGCCTAGTTACAACAAGTAAAATCCAAGACTCACTTTCTAATTCACTTTAATCATACTTTCACCGTCTTCATAAATGGTGTTTTGTGGGGAGAAAAAATTCAACTATGTTCTCCCCAGGAAAAATTTATATGAGATGGAGATATGCATGCATTCTAAACCATCGAAAATGGATAAATAGCATTAAATGCTCAACAAAAATTGAATTATATGTCATTCTTGTATGAATACTTGCATGCATAAACTTTAATATGCTTAATGAGTATGTTTAGTGAAAGGATGGAGAGCAGAACGGTTTAAAGCCGAAAAAAACATGTGACTTATTGCACACGAGTTCTACCTTATACACCAACAATAAAAGTATGATCGGGTATGCTGAGTGAGAAACGAGGGGAATAAGTTCATAGTAACTCAAGGCTGACAACCTAGTAGGAAACTTGAATTCATGCACGTGACTGTATCTTGGAGGGATATAAGATGACATATGTAATGTCGACCCATGCATCAAGAAAAATGAAATTTCATAACATGTATGATGGGTTGACTAAATTTTAAATGTTGCATGTCATTTTTTATCTTTGAATTATTGAAGTATTTTTGAAAAATGTGTTGTGCCATGTACGCGGGAAGTCAGAAATCGGCTTCATAATCATTTTTATGCATAATAGAATGATGGCATAATGAATATTGTATTATGTACAATTATAGATATCATTTTAGTCGTAATTATTACGAACTATTTTGTTATGTTGTAGCCCATTGGATGGCCTTGAAACATGTTTTATAATATCTTTGAGATATTAAGAATGAGTCTCTTATTCACGGAGATTATAGTCTATAACCATTAGGATCCAGATTAGATTTGAGTCTAATGATGACGGCGGATGATCTACGTCATAATGAGTCAGAAAAGATATAGTAGCAGTATCACAAATGATTTCAATGTATAAGTAGAATTAGTTGCAATTTATGAAGTGTCGACTTAAGAAGTTACAAAGTGACCTATAGATTAGAAGTTTTAGTATTTCTTTTATGCTTGTGGTTGTCTGCAAAGTATTATGGATTATATCTGTAAATACTTGGACAAATTATAAGTTGTAGTGCAATATTATAATCGTATCTGAGGACTGTTGATTTAGAACTTAAGTTCTACATAAAATGAGTGATGCTGATCAAATGAGGCATATGAGTTTGTTTAACAAATTCAAAGTTATATAATTGACCTATTATCTAAGACCTACCTCTTGAGTGCTAGGTGAGCTCTTGAGGGCCATATGTATATGATCACATTGAGATATGTATATGATACTATGAATTGAATTGACAGTAGGGCAAGTTGGAGAAATTATTGGGGTTGATGCTCTGAGCGTCAATCTGTATCATATTTATGACTGGTTCATGAATACGAACAAATACTATTTCCATAATATTACGTATTTATGGTAGCACCGTTTTTCCTTTATATTCATATTCGATCTAATTTAGATTAGATTTAAACTAAAAAGGTTTAGTGATATATATATATATATATATATTCGACAAAGACCCGAGAATATATGTTGTAGACAATGTAGTTTGTAATTGAAATGAGAGATGTCACTACTAAAGTATATTCTCGAATAAAGTTCATGGTCAAGATTTATTAACATGGGTTGATTAGTGAAATCCGCTTAGACCAGTACATGTTGTATATCGAGAGTTGGTCTGATTGTTTATCCTAATGAACCATGAGTTTAGGAGACTCATATAGACATATAAGTATTTATCTGATAAACACTGAACGATTCACTAAAGAATTTTTAATAAATGGTATACCAACGTCAATAGGATTCTTCTCGAGTCAAGTAGCATAATGGTTCTTTGACTTGAGATACCACAATGGATATATGAGTTATCATCCACACTTTGATTGCAGCCTTGTCACCGACCTATTTAGGTCAAACTTCCGCCTGTTCGTTGGGCGTGGACCGATGCTTAAGATATTTAGTGAGTGTTAAGATGGAATCTGTCAGTCCTGTATATAGGGCGTATGTATCCTTCATGTGTTTGTAATTTGCTAGATCCATGACTGTGGTACAATGTGGAAACGAACACTGATTGTTATTAAGAGATCTTAAATTTATAAGTCGAAGATATTATATCTTAGGGATTTGACGTTCATATCTATGTCCTCGATATAATCTGGATTACCTATGATGGAGGGATCATACGTATGTAATAACATCGACTTGTATAGTTCAACGAAATTATATGTAGTCGTCATAATTTACGAGTAGGTGAATTATGGACACGAAATTAGATTCAATGACGGATAAACCTGAACTTAGAAAGTCTCACAATATGAAGTGTACTAATTGAGTACTTGGACAACGCGTTATGAATAATACATATTATTATAATAATTTTATTAGATTAAACAAATTAATTTAAATCGTTTAATAGGTAAATGAAAATTCATATGTCGGGGTATTTCTAGTCATTTTAATGTGTATTTATATTTGATACATAATTAGAATAGATATGTATTTATTAACAAATGGTGGCTTGACCCTTGTAAAGTAAATTAAACACACCAAAGAGAGATTTGAGAGAAAAACAAGCAATAACAAGGAAAATTGAAGGAGTTTTGAAGATTAAAGGTAGTCATTGATGTTCTTTAATTGTGAAAATTATTTCTTTTATTGTTCTTGTTGATTACATATGATGTAGAGTTGTTTTTCATCTCAAAATTTGGGGCTTTGTGTTTTGAAAGATGGATTTCTAGGCTAGATGCATGTGTGAACATATATTGAGTTATATTATTGTAATATAAGTTCAATTTATTATTTGATAAGTTTGTTGCCATTCTAGAGTATTATGACCACTCTTGTAATGTCTAGAATTATTATTGAGTGATTCATGTGCGGTGGCTTTGATTGGTGTAGAGATTAATTTGATTAATATAGAGAAATTTGGATTTTTGGCATGAAAAATTAATTATTTTTCTGTTTAGATCATATCTGAAAAAAATTAATTTTTTGGTGATGAAAAATATGATGCTTGAATGTATTGGATGTGTATTGGGTGTTGGAATAATTTTTGGAAATTGTTTCGGGTCTAAAATAAACGAAAATGACGAAAAACGACGTTACCGAGTGAAATACGATGTTATTGGGTAACAGGTAACCAAACAGTGAACTTCTCACTGTTCAGTTAACCCATGGACGGACCAGATACTGTTGGACTGACTAAGGTAGACCTAGGATTGGTCGGTTTGATCGTAAATTCATTTTGTAAAAGTTTTGTAGTATTTTTGTAACTTATTATGTCGTTATTTGATAACGATAAATATGTTTATGTGAAATATGAATAAATTATTGGTATACGATATCGAATAATTAATTCAGTAAATTTTAAAATTATGATTTCGCCTAAACCACGCTTCCGCATCGAAAACCCTAACATCACCCACATTCTCAACACTCACATTCTCATCATCCATTCTCATCCTCATTACATAATCCTTTGTCTTCACAATCTAACAGTAAAATATCATTGTCATTTTGAAATAAGTCATCTTTAGTTTCAACAGTTGTACGATCAAGAGTTTCATTTACCAGCTTCAGCAATTCATAAGACAACTACACCCCTAATCTTATCACAAAGATTGTATCAAATAACCATTTTGCGAAGAGGGGCACAAATATGGTACCACCTCTACTTCAAATGTTATGATTCCTAAAACACCGTGTATCGTACATAACTTCTTCATTGTAATGTCAAAATCCAGCAAACTCTTCACATTATTATCTAGGTTCGTAAACTAAAGCTAAAATTTATCTTCTGATTCAAAGCCTAAATGTCTTGCAAATTTTAATGCCTCAAATTTCATTTTCTAATAGTGTACTAATCAGGATCTATCAGACCTATGGGATACCTTTTGTCCTTGTATGAAATTACCAACTCTATTAGAAACATCGAACTTTGAGATGAAATTTATGCCCATAACAACAATATTAATTAATGAAAAATCACAAAACATAAACTAAACACTGAAAAATGATGGGTTTGCAACCTCTAACCTAACCTAACCTAAACATACAATCAAACCTAAACAACCATTCTACAACTCTTAAAATAGCATTTTAAAATGAAAAATCAGAAAAGCCCCAAATATAAAACATAAATGTTCATTAACATGAATATAAGGTTTGTAAAAAAATTTCGATTGAGCGCCTAGCGCCCAAAGGACTATGGATTTTCCTTGGGTAAAGCGGCACATAAAAAAGGGTTGGTCCGTTAAAATTCTTGAACCTTTGCAAACGAAGTTCAGAATCAACAAGGGTTCGTAGAGCAAATGGATTGTACAACTGGAAAAATCCATTTTTTGTTCATAACGACAGAGAGATTTAATGGATTTCTTCACGAAGTTCCAAACAAAAAAATAAAGCAGGTGACAACGACATCGAGTTGGCGGCAAAGAAAGACTCGACATTCAAGCGAGCCGCCCGGTGGTGTGGTACGTAGTCGGTTTAGTACGCCCCGCCAAAACAAAACTGCTCCGAAACAAACAAAAATGTGTGTGTCGCATACACGAGGGACTACCAGTAATATGCTGGAAGAAGGTGGGGACCATGCAAGAACAAAAAAAAAATTCAATATGAAGATTAAACATTATATATATGAAAAATTTTGAGTTGTAACCAAACCTCACCTGAATAAAGAAGAAATCCACAAAACTCAACTTTGTCGAAGCAACAACTGACACAAGAACGAACCTTGGCCAAGTTTTTCAAGCTTCTGAACTATCAATGACAAATTCTAACGAAAATATAGGAAGAAAGTGGGTAAACTTTTTTGCGAAGCTTATAGGATTTGGAGCGAAAACATGACATACAAAATCCAATTTTCAATTGCAATAGACAAAGAAATCAAAAGTTTTCTTTTTGATTTTTGAGGAGTAAGGAACGATACCCTTTACAACTCAATAAAACAGTGTGTTTCATTTCAATGAAAATACGTATTTTCCCTTATGATTTTAGATAACATTTGACGGTTTGCAAACGAGGGTTAAAATTTGGGTGGCAAACATCATCTTTTAATAACTTTAGGTGTATATATGTTATTTTCTCAAAAGTAAGTATTTTTCGAACATCATCTAATCTTTGGGTGGATAGATGAAAATTTCCTAATAATATATTGTGAAACTCCTTAAAACGCACCGTTCCAAGCATAAACGTAATTCTCCAAAACTCCAAGGGTATTTCAGTAAACTCACAAAACCCTAGCACCCTTACTATATAAACCCCAATTTATCCCTCACTTTCTCCACTTAAAGTCATCTTAGGGTTTCTCTCGCTTGCGCTATCTGATTGTAAACCCTAACCAAAAATGGCGACAGCAGCAGCAGCTCCAGTAGAATCCGTACAATGCTTCGGGCGCAAGAAGACGGCCGTGGCCGTCACCCACTGTAAGCGCGGCCGTGGCTTGATCAAGATCAACGGCTGCCCGATTGAGCTAGTGGAGCCTGAGATCCTGCGCTTCAAGGCCTACGAACCTATCCTCTTACTCGGACGACACCGTTTCGCCGGCGTCGACATGAGGATCCGCGTCAAGGGCGGAGGACACACGTCGCAGATCTACGCCATCCGTCAGAGCATAGCCAAGGCTCTTGTGGCATTTTACCAGAAGTTTGTTGACGAGCAGAGCAAGAAGGAGATCAAGGACATTCTTGTTCGATACGACAGGACCTTGCTTGTGGCAGACCCTCGGCGGTGCGAGCCCAAGAAGTTCGGTGGACGTGGTGCTAGGGCTAGGTTCCAGAAGAGTTACCGTTGAACAGAATGGAGCGAAGCAAAACAAAATGACTTGTCGTTTTGCTGTTTTGGTTTGTTTGTTTGTTTTACTTTGTTATTAAATTTTGCGTATTTTAAGACTGATACCGGTAAATGTTGGTTTATGGGATAATGTGGCTTTGGTGAGAAGATTGTGGATTACTGTTGAAGTTTAAATTATGTTCATGCATGTTTTAGCTTCAATTAACATTCATTTGAAATGTCATTAGTCTTAATTCCATTGAATGCATGATGACTGGTCACTTTGTTGAAGATTAGTCTTCTTGAGATGGGTTTTTATTTTTCTAATGTGGCCTATTGTATTACTGTTATTATAGTTACGATGCTAGTTTCTAATTTCTGAAAATAGAGCGGTGAGATCTAATGCATATTTTGTCTGTTGATTTGCTGCTGTATCTCTTACATTGTCTGGTTGTCTTGCTTCTGAGGATAAAATGGTCCTAGAGGGTCCTAGTGAGTTGTTAAAGGCGCACTAAGGCGCAAAGGGTCCTAGTGAGTTGTTAAAGGCGCCAAGAGTCCTAGGACTTAGGTGCGCGTCTCAAGGTGCAAGGCATGTGTCTGATGAAGGTGAGGCGCAAAGAGTATCCAATCAATAAAATAAAGAGAACTGTCTAGGCGGTCACCTAGACTCACCTGTCTTGCTTAGGGGGCTCCCTAGACCCGTCTAATCGCTTGACACAGCCTAGCAACCGTTTTATGCATAATCGGAAAGGCCAGGCACCGCTTAACACCTAGAGGCCGCTTAGGTCGTTTTTTTTTTTAAATGTTGGCAAAAATATCAAAAACAAATTCAATAATAAAAATTAATGTGTTTGTGGAAATTTAAATTCTATCCCAAAACTCATTTTAATTTATTAAATAAATGGTATACATCTTGGTTTAGGTTAGACTAGTCAATTCGAATTGGGATTTTCAAACATTTTTATAAGGCAGACCTAAGCACATCTTAAATGCTAGTGCCTGTGCATAGGCGTGCTCATAATGAAGATTGTTTGGCCTTACCTTTCATGAGGCCGTGCCTTTGACAACACCGTGTATGCCTTATTTTTGAAGTGGAGAAAGAAGAAAATAACGTGGAAGGAAAAATGATGTGTATAAGATTTTGCATTTTAGTTGTTTTTCTTTATTTTGGTGTTTTCCATTTGGGTGATTCAAGGGATGTACTATTGCATGTCCTGAATCCTAATGTAAGGAATCTATTTGCTTGAAGTGTTAATTTGGATATGATAAGTTCTGGCTGTGGTTTAACATCTGCGATTAATATTGAATATGCTACTCTAGCTTGGTGACTAACATAGGTGTTAGTGGATATGTCTCTGTGTCTATGTTATTCTACTGGGCAAATTCTTTTTTTAACCTTTTACATTCGTTGATTCTATGAATTCGTTTTTTTTCACCGAGGTTTGAAACCGTTGTATGCGGTGTGAGGTGATCCTTCCAATTGAGGTGAGATGGCTAGTCTCAAGGCGGTAGTCTCATTCCAAAAGACGGCAAATTTTTTGAGTAGAAGTTTATATAGCATAAGTGCATAAATTTTGAGTAATTACTAAAAGAATGAGTCAAATAGCAAATGAATCAAGTTAAGCAAAGGCCATGAATCATATTCATGCCAGTGGTGGCAATTTGGGTCAGAATTTGTTTATTCATTCGATTCGATTCGATTCGCTTTAAAGCGAATACGGGTTTGAAAAAATGGATTCGTTTAATAAATGAGTCGATTCGATTCGTTTATTAAACGAATCGAATACGAATTTAAGCTCATTGATTTGTTTATTCATTTATGATTCATTTTATTATTTTCTTTTACTAGTTATGATTATTTTTCAATTAAGATTCAATAAATTATGGTAAATTATCATAGAAAAAAATAATATTTTCGATATTTGGTGAAATATTTTTAGTAAATATATTAATTACATATTTCATATGTATATATTTATGAAAAATTAAAGTAAATCAATTATGATAAATTATGTTATTAAAAAATATCATGACTAAACGAATATTCGTATTCGATTCGATTCGTTTAATAAACGAATTGAATAAGAATCCATCACATTTTGATTCCATCATATTTTGATTCGATTCGTTTATGATTTGATAGAAATTCGATTCGTTAATTCGTTTTGCCATTCCTAATTCACGCGGATCATATTCAAGAATGGTGGATTAGAGGACAACATAAGCATAAAGCAATTAATCAATACTAATTATAAGAGCAACCAAAATTATGTTTCTGAATGTATGATATATTGGAATCTAAAAGGAAATAAATAATGGAAAATGAAAGGATTTGGAGGGCATTAAAATGAATATACTTCATAATGTAAAAATAGAAAGAAACAAATAAAAGATGAAAGGAAGTTGGGTGCCACATCAACACTATCCAACTTCACAAATTATAAACATCAACACTATCCAACTTCACAAATTATAAACACACAAATTTTATGATAAATTAAAATTAAAAACATTTAAAACATATCTGTACCAACTAAAATATAAATAAAAATTACCATAAAAACAAAACATGTACATAATAAAAGAAAACAACAAATAATCTCAAAATATGCTATCATTAGTGTCTAATAACCTGAAAAATGAGTCTAAGGTGTCATCTCCTCCATCGTCGTAAAAAATGTCGTCCTCTATCTTCCTCTATCATCCTCCTCATCACTTGCATTGTCCTCCCATTAAGGTTCTTCATCGACCAATTACAGAGTGTTTCCTTTACCTAACAAATAACATAAAGTCATGTTTTTCTATATGAATTTTATAGTTAGTAAATTCATTTTAATTAGAGGTTTATTACCTTGATATCTTTACAGTTAAGGACTGCAATTCAGGTGTTTGGTCTTCATATTGACTCCACCAATCAGCTACAAAAGAATGAACACATAATTAAAAAATAAGATAAGCTTCCAATAATAATACCACCAAATTATTTTTCACATACCAGGACAACGATTGAATATCAAGTGTTTAGCTTGGCCAAATGAAAACATTCATGTCCTTTTTAAGAATGCATCCACCTGCACATCTGTCTTTGTCTTATCAATTTCATTTTTCATAAGTTTGTCCATACACATAAAAAATCCCAACTTAATCTCTAGATGCTTGGATGGATTGTCTGCATACTGAATCCGAGGATTCAAAAAGTATACAACTGCATGCAAATAATGGTGTATTTGAAACTCCCACCTATCATCAATTATCTTACATATCTCTTAGTATGCTTCAACTTCATCTCCCAAATATTTGGCTATCTCTTCATTTGCTTTATCCATTGCACCGTAGATTTGCTATATCAATTGCACCGTAGATGAATCTCATCCTAGGTATTTGTTTTCACCATCTGTCATCCTCAAAACATTAACCATGGGTTTGGTGGTTTCTAATGCATAAGTCATGCTTATCTAGAACCTATCATTTAAAATGATTTTCTTCACTTCTCTCCCCTTAGGCTTCTTCGATAAACTAAGTTCATTCTATTCCTTCAAAGTAAACATTTGCTCTAAATTTTGCTTTAGACTTTACATACTTTGTAATGTCAAGTATGCAATAGCAAACCTTGTAGGAGCAGAAAGCACCAACTCTTTCTTTGTAAAATCCCTCATCAACGCCAACACCGTTCCATGATTATATATGAAAGTACTCACTTGTTATAGGACATTAATAAATACATTATTAAGTTCTGAATGACTTAAGGAAAAAATAACCCTCCAAAATCATTGTGTTAAGGTATAATAGTTACCTTGTTAGCTTTTATCAATGTATTTTTATGTTAAGGTGGCTTTCCAATATTTCCTAGCATCAAATCAATATAGTATGCAACACATGGGGTCCACTACAGCCATGTCCTCTTCTGTATCAATAATTCCCCAACTTTCTTATAATTTGATGCATAATTTGTCATCACCTAAACTATAATGTCCTTTCCAACTTCTTCAACAACTTCATCAAGGAGTTTAAATAACAAGTTTGCATCCTTTACTACATCACTAGCATTAATAGACTTACAAAAAAATCATCCCACTGGGATTGTTCATAAGGATGTTTATTAATTATTTTCCCCTCGTGTCCTTCCACCTATCTGACATAATACTCACACCAGTTTATTTCCATGATTTTTCATACTATCAAGAACTTCTTTAGTGGTGGCTACTTCCTTATTCAATATTGTTGTCGATAACACATATGATGTAGGTGGCTTGAGACCATGTCTAAAATTACCAACTGATCGCAACATATTAATAAATGGTGGATTATTGGCAATATTAAATGCAATTCCTTTCTAAAAAAAGAACCTATCAATGCCATGTGTCGCAACTCCTTCTCACTTCTCGTAATGATCATTGAATTTCCCTCATCCTCTTCATCTTCCACCCTCTGTAAAAATATATCCATTGGTCCTCTGACTCTTCTACATGGGACACTAGTTGCTGAACCACTACTAGATTTATTGTGCAATGAGACATCTTGGTCAATTCTTTCTTCTATGTACATTTGTGATACCTTTTTGGCTTCAGAATGATTCTCCATAAATTTTTTAATTTCATCTCTTACTTCTGGGGGCACCACGTACATGAGGTAATATTACCGTGAACCACAAGATATTTTTTCATTCTAAACACCCCCTTTAAGTATTTTAAGGTAAAAATTACATTGAATGTATTTATATCCCTTGCTTCCTTCCCTATCAACATCTTGGCCATACCTCCAAACTAGATCTTTTCGATTGGACATGAAGACTACACTAGAACAAAAAATTATAACACAAATTTTGACAAAAATTACAAAGTCACACAAGAAAAATCCCATGAAAATAGATAAGTCAAGACTAAGTAACATCATCAATAATATACCATGAAGATGCACAAGTAGGTGGGCACCTTCAACATAAATTTCCATATACTTGTTAGTCTCAAAGACATGCCACAAGATCCTAAATGAGATTTTATGTGTGAAAAATCAAGTAAAAGTGGCGGAATCACTTACATTGATTTGGAGAAATTCGAAAATTTTCCTTTTGGATGAAGCTCCAAGCTTGTTGTTGAGTTGTTTGATTCTTGGGTGAGTTTCCCTATCACCTCAAATGACTCCTCAAATGCTAGCTTTGTGAAATTTTTGAAGCAAAAATTTTACTTCCATAGAGAGCAAGGTTCGGCCAAGAGGAAGAAGAAAGAGAGAGTGTGAGTTGTTTTCCAAAAAATTGGTTGTTGAGTGTTTAAGGCATTCAATTAATAAAGCCAACTACTTCCATCAAAGTAAGACATTTGATGTAAGTGATGTGGTCCCACCACATTTAAATTCAAAATTTGTGTTGGCTTCCTCAACACACAACCAGATTTGGGCTAGGGTTCGTTTAATTCCGATTAAATGAATTTTTCATCGCTACATAATTAAATTCAATTTAATTAAATATTTATGCCTCGCAAAATTATTACGATAGTCGCTTACAAATTAATTCTAAATTAATTCGTTGGCCCGAATTAAAATCCAATTTTAATTTCGTATTGAAATCTGATTTCAAATAATATATCTGATATATTATTATAGCCTCAATTAAATAAATTAAATAGAAAAATCCAATTTAACTATTAAATTTATTTTATCGATTAATTCTAAATTAATCGCGTTCTCTCTTCTATACGAATTTAATCCTAGATTAATTCTTTCCGTAATTAATCCCAGATTAATTTTTTCTCTCATAATTAATCCTAGATTAATTCTATCTGAGTCAAATGTCATTGGTGAATCTTTGGGAAGCGACCCAAGAGATTCATGGATATGTTGGTAGTAAATACGGTTATTGAACTATCCGAACATGTGCGTATCCCGTACCACGTTCTCACCGATTTACAAGACATGGTTGGCTTCTAGCAAAGCACCGTGCCTACCCAATTCTCCAGAAATATTCACAGAGGAATATCATTTGTATCAGGCGTAGTAATACTATATAATATGTAATACGATCTAGTATCAGATGTCACATGCTAGGCCTAGGGATGGCACTGTGTCTGCCCCGGACGAAGCATATATCGGATCCCGAATAACTAGTCTCTGTAATCGGAAAGTCATGACCTAGTCATACTATCCCGATAGCTACAGCTTTTAAGAGTACTAGTTCTGTATCCTGTGTGACCATCATCTCCATATGACTGAATGGATACTCCCATCTTGACATCACATCCAATACACTACGATTCTCAGTAAACGCAATACAGGCGTACACAGAACCTGTTAAAGCTCCAGACGACCAATACCAAAGTAAACTGATTGTCGCAAGTAATAGCGACGTAAGTCTCAGGTTAAAGATCACATACACATATCATGATTCGGATTCTCATAAACACATAGTCATACTACCAATGAGATTCCGAGTGGGTCTATCCAGAGCGAACTGTTCTCGGTCCAACGGCTAACAGAACCTCTTATTACACTTGCATAAATATCCAATACCTAAATATATGAGAACTATATCGTTAAGCTTTCATAACGCGCACAAGTGTAATACTAGTCTATTCCGCATTATCAATGTCCAATCTCGATAATACTTCGACTATGGATATTTAATGATTAAACCGTTCGTGGATTAATACTGTCTCATATCTTATTAATCCGATTTAATCATATGGACTTTTATCATTAATATATATCCAAGTAATCCAATTACAATAATGATAAAATAGCAATTTCCAATTGTCACATAGTTAATTGTACAAAAACACAATGTTCTTTACAAATAGTGATGCTATGAGTCATAATTGTCCAACAATACTCTCTTAATGCCAATTTACAAATAGAATGCACCTTTGATGATGTAAATGAAGAAATTGATGATTTAATTTAAGGTTTCCTGAGGCAAAACACATGTGGACATTGCATGTCCTGAGTCGAAACGATTCGGGATGTCTCGCAGCACGTTGTCAAGGCGAGACGAATCAAAATACATCTGAGGCGGCTGCTTCGAAGCGCGTCTCAGATCGAATTTTGAAACACTGGTTTTCATAATTTTTCATTCGTCAATTTCATAGTATTCATTTTTTTGATTTTGTACAATATTAAATTTATTTCTTACCCTAACAACGTAGTGAATTTGGATTTTAAATATCTTAATAAAATTTATCATCTGGATTCGAGCATTTGAGATGTAAGAGGTTAAAAATATATATAATAAATTTTTTGGGCAAAACTGTTGGGGTAAGCGCAACAGAGGCGCTAATAAAATGGCGAAAAAAGGTTTTTTAACATTTTAAAAATTTTCCCGAGTGAATTAATTAGTATCAGATATTTTTAATTCACTCAAACTAGTTTAAATATATTATTTATTAACAATTAATAACATAATATATTTCGAAACATGATGAATTATTTTACGAAAATATTTTTCGACAAATACTATACGTAACGGGCAAATGGTCAAACCGGTTGACCAACCACCGATCCGGGCCAACCCGGTCACTTGGGAAGTGACCGGTCAGCCCTTGGGCTGACCAAACAGTGACCAGTTCACTGTTTGGACAGACGTGACTCGCCGAGCCCGTTTTGACGTGAATTTCACAGTTTTCACGCATTTTCATCCTGGAACAATTTCCGGAATTAATCCAGCACCCAATACACATCCAAAATCATCCAAATAACATTTTTTTCCATGAAAAATATTCTATTTTAGGGCACCAAATCAGATCTGATCCAGAAAAATTATTATCCATTTTTCATGCCAAAATTCAATTTATTTATAAAATTAATCCAATTAATTTACACCAAAATTAATCACCACAATTTAAAGTTCCGAGAACAATTCTAGGTAATATTTGAGTGGCAATAATTACTCTAGAATGGCAATTAAAATCTTGAGATTAATTCACTAATTTTTTTTACACATGCTTAACAAAAGAAACTTATTAAGGTTAAATAAACAACCAACACCAAGTTTTGATTCAAATACATATCCAAGATACATATACATTTAAAACATGCAATATACATATCCCATATATATTTACATGCTTATGAAACAAAAATCCAAGAAATTAGAAGTTACATTAATTTCAAGTTCCAAATTTCCAATCTTCTTCTTCCTTTGGTGTTGATGTTTTGTTATTAACCCTAACCTAATTTTTCTTTTGTTCTTAATTCATGAGAAATGGCCAAGCCTTTCAAAATGAAAACAATTTCCATTTATATATTTTTTCTCTACATGGCCGAAATTTGTAGTAATTTTAGTCAAAAATAACAAATTATTTAGGCCATAATTTTGATACCTATTGATCTTATCCAAATATTAAATGATTATTTTGATTTTTTTAATAAATCCATGTGTCAAGAATACATGGTTTAGCCAATTAAAATTGGCCAAATTGTTAAGAATATACCAAATAATATTCTTAACCCAAAAATAAATAAATTAATAGTTAATCAATTTATTTAATGCTTATTAACAAAAAGATAAAATATATTATGGAAAAAGGTTCCAAGAATATTCTTCCATTTATCATTATTAATAATTAATTAACAATTAATTAATTAATAATAATAATAAAACAATTGTCAAAATCTAATTGATCATTAATGTGTATCTAATCAAAATTATGTATCGTATACAAATACACATTATTTAATACGCATGTGTAAATTATGAATAATCCATAATTAATTGCCCAAGTGCTAAATGAGTACACTTTATATTGCAGGACTCTCTAGGTTCAAGGTTATCTCTCACGAAAATCATTTTCATGTCCGTAATTTATCCACTCATAAATTACAACGACCACGGATAATCGAGTTGAACCATTCAAATCGAAGTCATTCCATATATATAATCACTATGTCACAGGTTATCTGAATTATTCCGGATATATAAAATAAACGTCAAATCTCCGCAATGAACAATTAATGTGTCGCGACATAATTATGATTCTTAAATAAATAATCAGAACTTTTTCCGACTTATACCTCGGCCAAGGATTTCAAGGAATCACAAATTAGATACCTAAGTCCCGTACACGGGACTGACAGATCCTCTTTGGATACATCACATGATATCATGAGTATCAGTCCATACCCGACGAACAAGCGGAGGTCTGATCTTAAAAGATCGTTTACGTGACTGCCATCAAAGTGTGGAGGATATCCCACATATCCACAGTGGTATCACAAGTCAAATGAGCTAATATGTTATTCGACTCGTAAAAATTCCTATTGACGTTGGTGTACCATCTATCAGGAATCTTCGAATGAGTCATTCAATATTTATCTGATAAATACCCACGTGTTTATATGAGTCTCCCAAGACTAATGGTTTACTGAGATAAACTATTAGAACAATTCTAATATACAACACATACCGATCTCAAGGGTTTAATAACCGACCAGATATGTAAACCTTGACCAAACAGTTTTAAGAATGAATTATATTGTGACAATTCTCAGTAATAATTGCGGCACTTTTGCAATTACGTCACAACTATTCATTCTAATGTCATTTTACGCCTTAACCATATAAAAGATTATATTGATGAAAACTACTAAATTTTATTCATAATAAAATATAAATTTACATTGTATTTATAATAAATATAACAAAATTGGCGCACCGAGCACCAACTCTAACATTTTCTCCCACTTGCTCTAGTGTCAAATTTGATGGTATCTAATACCCATCGCCTCTACATGTCTATCATATAGTCTCAGAGGCAAGGCCTTCGTAAGCGGGTCTGTTATATTATCCTCTCCAGATATCTTGCATATGGCAATGTCTCCTCGAACGATAATCTCACAAATAATATGGTACTTTCGCTCCACATGTTTCGACTTCCGATGCGCTCTCGGTTCTTTTGCCTGTGCAACGACACCACTATTTTCACAAAACAACGAGATCGAATCCTCGATGCTTGGGGCAACTCCCAATTCAGTGATAAATTTTCTAATCCATACAACCTCATTTACAACATCTGATGTTGTAATATATTCTGCCTCGGTGGTGGAATCAGTTGTTGATCTTTGTTTAGAACACTTCCAACTAATTGCAGCATTATTAAGAGTGAATATAAAACCTGAGGTAGACTTTCTATCATCAGGATCTGACTGAAATTCAAAATCTGTATATCCTCTTATCTGTAAATCACCTTCTCCGTAAATAAGAAACTTATCCTTAATACCTTTTAGATACTTTAGGATATGTTTAACGGCCATCCAATGGTCGTTACCTGGATTTGACTGATATCTGCTAGTAACACTCACTGCATAACTAATATCAGGTCTCGTACATAACATGACATATATGATGCTTCCTAAACATGATGCATAAGGTTGATTAGACATTCTAGTCTTTTCATATTCCATTTGAGGAAACATCTTCTTCGAACGATGAATGCCATGTTGAAAAGGTATATTATCAATTTTACAATCGCTAAAGTTGTACCTTTGTAGGATCTTATCTATGTACGAAGATTGAGATAACTCAATCAGCCTCCTTTCTCTATCTTTATAGAGTTTTATACCAGGTAGATAGGAAGCCTCACCCAAGTCTTTTATAGAGAAGTTTTTACAGAGGTATGCTTTAACACCCTGGATTATTCCAATATCATTTCCAATGATTAGTATGTCATCAACTTAATGCACCAAGAACACTATCATACTCCCACTAACCTTCTTATAAACACAAGGTTCTTCTTCATTTTTGAGAAAACCAAACAATCTGATTACCTCATCAAAATGAAGATTCCAACTCCGCGAATCTTGTTTAAGTCCATAAATGGACTTCTTAAGCTTACACACCATCTCTGAATTTTGGCTGGAGACAAAACCCTCCGGCTGTTCCATATAGATTTCTTTATAAAAAATTCCATTAAGAAAAGTCATTTTTTCATCCATTTTCCAAATATCATAATCATGGCAAGCATCGATAGCCAATAAAATCCTAAAAGACATTAGCATCGCTACTGGTGAAAAGGTCTCATCATAGTCCACACCTGGCCTTTGAGTATAACCTTTAGCAACCAGTCGGGCTTTGAAGGTTTCAACCTTCCCATCAGGCCCTCGCTTCCTTTTGTAAACCCATTTACAACCTACGGGAACAATTCCATCAGGAAGCGGAACCAAGTCTCATACTTGATTCAAATACATAGAGTCTATTTTGGAATTCATGGCTTCCTGCCATTTAGCGGAATCAATGTCTAACATTGATTCTCTGTAGGTATACAGATCAGTCTCCTCAATAAGGAGCACATCGATACTCTTGCCTTGTATCAAATATAAGCGATTGGGAGGTCTCGATATCCTAGTAGACCTACAGGGAGTGGAATTAGAAGATTCTGCTTCTGTCTGAACCTGTGATTCCTCTATTGGTCTGTCTTCTATAGGTTGGACTTTATCAAGCTCAACGCTCATATGATTACCACCTTCTGCCAAAAATTATTCTTCAAGAAATTTGGAAAAACAAGCTACGAACATATTTCGATGCTCGGGTTCATAGAATTGATATCCTTTGGAAATCGAAGGATATCCAACAAACCTAATATTTTTCCCTAGAGGCAAAAGTTTATCCAGTTGCGTCACTCTGACTATGCAAGACAGCCCCAGACCCTAACATAATTAAGGTTCAGTTTCCTACCAATCCATATCTCATATGGAGTAGTAGGAACAACTTTAGAAGGAACCCTATTAAACAGATGTACAACAGTAAGTAGAGCATACCCCACAAAAAGTAAGGTAGGTATGTAAAACTTAACATGGATCAGACTATATCCAATAAAGTCTGATTTCTCATTTCAGATACTTCATTGTGCTGTGGAGTACTCGAAGGAGTATACTGAGCGAGAATCTCATTCTCTTTAAGATACTCCGTAAACTCACTACTCATAAATTCACCGCCTCGATATGATAGTAGACATTTGATGAATTTACCAGTTTGTTTTTCTACTTCGTTTCAAAATTCTTTGAACCTTTCAAAGGTTTCTGATTTAGGTTTCATCAAGTAAAAATACCGTGACAAATCATCGGTAAATGTTACAAAGTAAGAAAAACCATTATGAGCAGTGTGAATTATATGACCACATACATCACTATGTACGAGCTCTAATATGTCAGTGGCCCGATGTCCAACACAGTAAATGAGGCTTGGTTATTTTACCCTGAATGCAAGATTCACAAGTTCGAAAAGACTGTATGGTTAGATTCCAAATCAGATCATTCTTAAGCAACTGGGTTCGTACACCTATATGTCCTAACCGCATATGTCATAATTCAGTATCAGTAATTTCAGATCTTTTACGTTTATTATTCCTATTTTATAAACATCTCTAATGCATGCAAAATATAATGACCATATGAATTTGAACATTTGTGTAACAAAACATCATTAATATTATATATATATACATAGAACGATTCTTAATATATACATGATATTCTTTTGTATCTAATACAAACAATGAGATAATATTAGCTACACAACTAGGCATAGAAACACAATCTGTCAAAATGATGCTATCTCTAGATAGACGAATCTCATATTCGCCAACAACTACTGCAAATAAAGAATCTTCATTCCCAAAACGCAGCTTCATCTCGCCTGGATCTAGCATCCTACTAACCCTCAGTCCCTACAACGAATTGCAGATGTGAGTAGGACTAGTAGAATCTAAAAACCATCCAGAACCAATAGTTTCACAAGCTAAAAAGATATCAATAATAGGGAAAATAAATATACCTGATGCGACGGCTCTTTCCCGTATGACAGAAGCTAAGTAATCTGGACAGTTGCGTCTCCAGTGTCTAATCTTTCCACAAGGGTGGCATTTGTCATCAGCTACTTTTTTTTGCCTTGCCTAGCTTTGCTATCTTTCATTTGGGAGGAACACCGGAGCCAGTCTTCTTTGCTTTTTCTTCTTCTTCTTCTTCTTGCCAGATCTCGTAGATTGAGAAGAAGAAGAAGAACTAGGCAAATAGGACTTCGAAATGAGTGTCAGTACACCCTTTTTGATGTCATCCTTAGTAGTCTGAAGCATCCTATGTAACTGACTGTAGGAACAACGAATGCCATACATGTTGAAGTTTATAATGAACTGGGAATATGACGGTGGGAGTGAGCCAAGAATCAAATTCCGGCCTAAAGTTTCATTCATCTGGAAGTCAAACCTCCAAAGCTGCTCGATGAGATCCATTATGTGCAAGACATGAGGACTTACTGGCTTACTATCATCCAAACGAGCGTGGAATAATTCCACGGAAATCCTATATACCAGGGTCTGCTCCTGGTTCAAAAAGAGCTCCCTAAGCTGAGTTATAATACTGAATGAGTCAAGCATATCAACATATTGTCTCGTCAGATCAAGAGACATAGTACAGAGAATGAGTGACCTGACTCTCAAATCATCATCTCTTATTTGCTGAAATGTCTCCATCTCTTCAGGTGTTGACTTCGGAGCAATATCCAACGGTATTGGACTATCCAGCACATAACTTAACTTCTCAGATCTCAAGATAATCTTAAGATTTCATTCCCATTCAGAAACGTTATCAGGACCTTTCAATTTGTTCGCGTCCAGGACACGTGAAAAAGGATTAGAAGAAGTTGTAGATGCCATCACGAAACTTAACAAAAGAAATAGGAGTTAGCAGATAAAAGTAATATCAACAATATCATAAAACATCCAACATATCATGAAATTTTAATATAAGGATGCCCTTGTTGGGTTTTCTAGGTTAAACCAAGATCAATTAAGCATATGAAATGCGTGAATACGCAAAGTAAGATGGCGGAAATACTCACTTTGATCGGCTTGGATGTTGGCGGAGAGTTCAAAACTTTTTCTCCTTGTGTTGTGCTCCAAGATCCTCTTTGAATGTTGAATCAATGCTCCAAGCTTTGATCTTTGATTCCAAGATAGGTTTCCCTAACACCTTTGAGTGCTAGCTCTTGAAAAATTTGCAACAAATCTTGCAATGTCCCTTTGGTGAGTTTCGGCCAAGCCTTAGTCCAAGAGATGGAGAGTGACGTGAATGGAGAAGAGAGGAAGAAGGTGAAAAATGAGTTGACTTGTATTTGATTTCCAAAATCAAATTAATGATATACCAAAACCAATATTTGGTATATGTCCATCATCTCACCAACTTGGTGTGTTGGACAAGTCACCAACAACCCACCAAAACCCATCAACAAAAAGTTATTTAAAGTGACTAGGTGACGTGACTTGTAGGCCCCACTTGAATTCAAAATACGAGTGGGCCCGCAAACACTCCCGAGCTCGGGTTTGTTAATTCCAAATTAACGAATTTTCTGTTGCGACGTAATTAAATCAAATTTAATTAAATAATTATGCCTAGTAATTTAGCCTAGTAAAATTACTATTCACGTCGCTAGCGAATTAATTCTAAATTAACATGTTCGCCCGAATTAAAATCCAATTTTAATTCCGTTATGAAATCTAATTTCATTTAATATATCGAATATATTATTTAATCGATTAATTCTGAATTAATTGTTCTCTCTCTTCAAATAGTATTTTATCCCAGATAAAATCTCTCCGTAATTAATCCTAGATTAATTTTCTCTCTCATCTAATTAATCCCAGATTAATTATGTTCGAGTCATACGTCATCGGTGAATCTTCGGGAAACGACCCATGAGATCTCTGGATATGTTGGCAGTAAATCCGGTCATCGGAATATCCGAATATGTGCGTACCCGGTACCACGTTCTTACCGATATACAAGACATGGTTGGCTTCTAGCAAAGCACCGTGCCTACCCAATTCTCTAGAAATATTCTCTTAAGGAATATGTAATCTATGTCAGGCGTAATATACGTAGTATTACGTATTGCGATCCAGTATCGGATGTCATATGCTAGGCTTGGGGCTGGAATTGTGTCTGCCCCGTACGAAGCATATATCGGATCTCTGGTAACTAGTTTCTATAATCGGATAAACATGACCTAGTCATATTATCCCAATGACTACAATACTTAAGAGTACTAGTTCTGTATCCTATGTGATCATCATCTTCATATGACTGAAGTGATACTTCCATCTTGACATCACACCCAATACACTATGATTCTCAATATACCCAGAAGAGGCGTACACAGAACATGTTAAAGCCCCGGACGACCAAAACCAAAGTATATTGATTGTCGCAAGTATTAGGGATGCAAGTCTCAGGTTAAGACCAAATACACCTACCCTGATTCAGACTTCCATAGACACATAATCATACTACCAATGGAATTCCGATGGGTCTATCCAGAGCGAAGCTGTTTCCGTACCATCGGTAAACACAACCTTTATTACACTTGCATGAGTATCCAATACCCAAATATATGAGAACTATGCCGTTATGCTCCCATAACACGCACAAGTACAATACTAGTCTATTCCGCATTATCGATGTCCAATCTCGATAATACTACGACTAGCGATATTTTAATGATTAAACCTTAGTGGATTAATACTGTCTCATATCTTATTAATCCGGAACTAATCATATGGACCTTTTATCATTTATATATATCGCGGTAATCCAATTACAAATGATAAAAGAGCAATTTCCTTTGTCACATAGTTAATTTGTACAACAACACCATGTTCTGTACAAATAGTGATGCTATGGGTCATAATTGTCCAACAGCCCTCCCATTATTTTACATAAATTGATAATCCCCAAACAAAATACGAGAATTTAATAATTAAAATAAATTCTATAGCAAGAAGTAGATCTCACAAACATATTTCGACACACAGATTTGGCATATTGTGCCCAAATATATTTGAAAGTATATAACAATTATCAATCACATCCAATGTGACTCTTAAAATAGGTCCTGAATCGTTCCTGATCCTCACTGCTTTGACATTTATTGGATGAGACGTATTCAAGGCAATACTCGTCAATATACACATCCAAGGTACTTGTGCACTACCTCACTGCTTTGGCATCTATTGGTATGTACTTTCGCTCGAATTTGTTTCTTATCAAATAAATTTTACCGGTATAAACAAATTCCCATAAATCATAGCGGCACTGCTTTGGCAGATACAACCACAACATTAGGAAAATTATTTCATCCGTATTGAAGAGACAGGCCATATAGTGTACAATACACTCACATAAAATAAAACCTTATTATAGGGTTTTTTAAAGTACTGTCAAACAGTTAAAATAATTGATCCAATCAATGAATTATTAAGCATGTGAATTGAATTAAATATCAAATATTTAAAGCTTGAAAAATTATTTCAGATGTGGGATCAGATGCTCTGATACCATTTTGTTGGGGTAAGCGCATCAGAGGCGCAATAAAGTGGCGAAAAAAGTTTTTAAACATTTTAAAAATTTTCCCGAGTGAATTAATTAATATCAGATATTTTTAATTCACCCAAAGTAGTTTAAATATATTATTTATTAACAATTAATAACATAATATATTTCGAAACACGACGAATTATTTTACGAGAATATTTTTCGACAAATACTACGCGTAACAGGCAAATGGTCAAACTTGTTGACCAATCATTGATCCGGGCTAACCCGATCACTTGGGCAGTGACCGGTAAGCCCTTGGACTGCCCAAATAGTGACCAGTACATTATTTGGATAGCCGTGACATGGAGAGCATTTATTGACATGAATTTCGCTGTTTTCACGTGTTTTCGCCCCAGAATAATTTACGGAATTAATTCACCACCCAATACACATCCAAAATCATCCAAATAACATATTTTTTCCATGAAAAATATTATGTTTTAGGGCACCAAATCAGATCTGATCCAGAATATTTTTCATGCCAAAATTTAATTTATTTATAAAATTAATCCAATTACACCAAAATTAATCACCACAATATAAAGTTCCAAGAACAATTCTAGGTAATTTTTGAGTGGCAATAATTACTCTAGAATGACAATTAAAATCTTGAGATTAAATCACTAATTAATCTTTTACACATGCTTAACAAAAGAAACTTTTTAAGGTTAAGTAAACAACTAACACCAAGTTTTGATTCAAATACATATCCAAGATACATATATACATATATATATATATATATATATATATATATACATATATATATATATTTATATATATATATATATAACATGCAATATACATATCTCATGCATATTTACATGCTTATGAAACAAAAAACTAAGAAATCAGAAGTTAGGAACTTAATATTACTTTAATTTCAAGTTCCAAATTTACAATCTTCTTATTCCTTTGGTGTTGATGTTTTGTTATTAACCCTAATCTATTCTTCTTTTGTTCTCAACTCATGAGAAATGGCCAAGCCTTTCAAAATGAAAATGATTTCCATTTATATATTTTTTCTCTACATGGTCGAAGTTTGTAGCAATTTTTAGACTAAAAATAACAAATTATTTAGGCCATAATTTTGACACCTATTGATCTTATCCAAATATTAAATGATTATTTTGATTTTTGTTAATAAATCCATGTGTCAAGAATTCATGGTTCAGCCAATTAAAATTGGCCAAATTGTTAAGAGTATTTCAAATAATATTCTTAACCAAAAAATAAATTAATTAACAATTAATCAATTTATTTAATGCTTATTAACAAAAAGATAAAATATATTATGGAAAAAAATTCCAAGAATATTCTTCCATTTATTATTATTAATAATTAATTAACAATTAATTAATTAATAATAATAATGAAACAAGTGTCAATATCTAATTGATCATTAATGTGTATCTAATCAAAATTATGTATCGT
The DNA here is from genome assembly GCA_019454045.1 of Zanthoxylum bungeanum. NCBI lineage: Eukaryota > Viridiplantae > Streptophyta > Magnoliopsida > Sapindales > Rutaceae > Zanthoxylum > Zanthoxylum bungeanum. The sequence goes on from SKCR01036239.1 coordinate 105,434, forward strand.
ATATAAATACACATTATTTAATACGCATGTGTAAATTATGAATAATCCATAATTAATTGCCCAAGTGCTCAACGGGTACACTTTATATTGTAGGACTCTCTAGGTTCAAGTTTATCTCTCACAAAAACCATTTCCATGTCCGTAATTTATCCACTCACAAATTAAGACGACCACAGATAATCGAGTTGCACCATTCAAGTCGAAGTCATTGCATATATATAATCCATCTGTCATAGGTTATCCGAATTATTTCGGAGATATAAAATAAACGTCAAATGTCCACTATGAACAATTCATGTGTCATGACATAATTATGATTCTTAAATAAATATTCGAAACTTGATCCGAATCATACCTCGGCCATGGATTTCAAAGAATCACAAATTGGATACCTAAATCCCGTACACGGGACTGACAGATTCTCTATGGATGCATCACAGGATATCATGAGTATCAGTCCATACCCGACGAACAAGCGGAGGTCTGATCTTAAAAGATCGCTGACGTGACTGCCATCAAAGTGTGGAGGATATCCCACATATCCATAATGGTATCACAATTTAAAGGAGCTAATATGCTATTCGACTCGTAAAGATTCTTATTGACGTTGGTGTACCATCTATCAGGAGTCTTCGAATGAGTCGTTCAATATTTATCCAATAAATACCTACGTGTTTATATGAGTCTCCCAAGACTCATGGTTTACTGAGATAAACCATTAGAACAATTCTAATATACAACACGTACCGATCTCGCGGGTTTACTAACCAACCAGATATGTAAAGCTTGACTAGGAACAGTTTTAAGAATGAATTATATTATGACAATTCTTAGTAACAATTACGACGCTTTTGCAATTACGTCACAACTATTCATTCTAAGGTCATTTTATGCCTTAAGCATATAAAATATTATATTGATGAAAACTACTAATTTTTTTCATAATAAAATATAAATGTACATTGTATTTACAATAAATACAACAAAATTGGCGCGTCGAGCACCAACTCTAAAAAAAACGCACGTGGACATCGCATGTCCTAAGTCAAAATGACTCGAGATGCCTCGCCTCACGTTGTCGAGGTGAGACGAATCAAAATTCGTATGTGACGGCTAGTTCCACCTCAGATCAAATTTTTAAACATGTTTTCATAAATTTTCATTCGTCAGTTTCATAGTATTCATTTATTTTGGTTTTGCACAATATTAAATTTACTTCTTACCCTAACGGCGTAGTGAAATTGATTTTCAAGTATCTTAATAAAATTTATCATCCGGATTCGAGCCTTTAGGATGTAAGGGGTTAAAAATATATATAATAACTTTTTGGGCAAAACGCACGTGGACATCACATGTCCTGAGTCGAATCGACTCAGGATCCATCGTCTCACGTTGTCGAGGGGAGACGAATCAAAATTCCTCTGAGGCAGATGCTTCGAGGCGCGCCTCAGATCGAATTTTGAAACAATGGTTTTCATAAATTTCCATTCGTCAATTTCATAGTATTCATTTTTTTTTTGGTTTTGCATAATATTAAATTTACTTCTTACCCTAACGACGTATTGAAATTGGTTTTCAAGTATCTTAATAAAATTTATCATCCGGATTTGAGCCTTAGGGATGTAAGGGGTTAAAAATATGTATAATATTTTTTTGGGCAAAACGCACGTAGACTTCGCATGTTCTGAGTCGAAACGACTCGGGATGCCTCACCTCACTTTGTTGAGGAGAGACAAATCAAAATTCATCTAAGGCGGCTGCTTCGAGGCACGCCTCAGATCTAATTTTGTAACACTAGTTTTCATAAATTTTCATTCGTCAATTTCATAGTATTCATTTTTTTTTGGTTTTGTACAATATTAAATTTACTTCTTACTCTAACAGCCTAGTGAAATTAGTTTTCAAGTATCTTAATAAAATTTATCATTCGGATTCGAGCCTTTGGGATGTAAGGGGTTAAAAATATATATAATAATATTTTTGGGCAAAACGCACGTGGACATCGCATGTTCTGAGTCGAAACTACTCGAGATCCCTCACTTCACGTTGTGGAGATGAGACGAATCAAAATTTGTTTGAGGCGGCTACTTCGAGGCACGCTTCAGATCGAATTTTGAAACACTGGTTTTCATAAATTTCCATTCGTCAATTTCATAATATTCATTTTTTTATTCTGTAAAATATTAAATTTACTTCTTACCCTAACGACATAGTGAAATTGGTTTTCAAGTGTCTTAATAAAATTTATCATCCAGATTCGAGCCTTTGGGATGTAAGGAGTTAAAAATATATATAATAATATTTTTGGGCAAAACGCACATGGACATCGCATGTCTTCAGTCAAAATGACTCGGGATGCCTCGCCCACATTGTCGAGGCGAGACGAATCAAAATTCATCTGAGGCGGCTACTTCGAGGCGCGCCTCAGGTCGAATTTTGAAATATTTGTTTTAATAAATTTCCATTCGTCAATTTCATAGTATTAATTTGTTTTGGTTGTGCATAACATTAAATTTACTTTTTGCCATAACGACGTTGTGAAATTAGTTTTCAAGTATCTTAATAAATTTATCATCCGGATTCGAGCCTTTGGGATGTAAGGGCTTAAAGATATATATAATAATATTGTTTAGCAAAATGCACGTGGACATCACATTTCCTGAGGTGAGGAAGTATCGATAGAATATTGGATGCAAAGTGATTGAGGCCATCAGACTGAAGGCCTATCACTCTAAGCAGCTGGATGACACCTAGCTCAAGAAGCTATGGTATGCGAAGATGTTGAGGAATCACAAACAGAAAAATACTTGTCAAATGACATGAAGCTTGGAAGGCGAGCTACATAGCTCGGTTGAGTGAGAGGACCTATGTGATGATTGTAGCCTCGGAAGAATCATAACACTTGTGGCTGGAAGGCCCATTTGGCATTTGACGTCCTTATTTGAGGTGCATAGTGCGGGGAAGAACCCATGATATGTGTGGCGTTTGGAGCCTCGGAGTAACCATAACACGAGTGGTTGGAGGCCGGCGTGGCATTTGGAGTATCGGGGTAACCATAACACGTGTGGTTAGAGGGCATCCGTGAAGATTGTAGCCTCGAGGTTTGCATAGCATGGAGATGGATAATGCCCCTATGATGTTTACCACCCACTTTCTAGGATCTATAGCCCAGAGTTAACATGGGTCCCAGTGATGATTTGGATGGGAGGTACATAGCGCGTAAGGACCCCGAACCTCCATGGAAATTGTAGGTCGTAAGGATTAGAAAGCTCGGGGTCAAAAGTTCTCTTCCGAGACCTTGCTATGTTAATGACCCAATGAGGGGAGAGTTCCCTTGTGGTTCATTTTTTATTTTGCAGGCCTTTTCAGATCATTTCCCCTCGATATTTCTATTATGAATGACGTGGGGTTGGACTATCTCCCCTATGACCTTGTTGAGACGAGCAACATAGAGGACCGAGTTCCCTCGGGATTTCTATTATGAATGGCATGAAGTCGGAGATTCACCCTCATGGCCTTGTTTGAGTGGCACAAGAAGGGATCATTCCCTTGTCGCCAAGTGTTTATATTGGCGCAGGGTTGGGTATGTCCCACCGAGGCCCTATTATTATATTGGAATGTCTCGGGGTTAGGTACATCCCATTAAGGCCATATTATTATGTGAATGACATAAGGGAATGCCATTTCCTCGTGGCCAATTACTTATATTAGCTCGGAACTGGATTCGTTCCGCCTTATTGTTATTTTGTATGACTCGGGGTCGGAAGTTCTCCCTTGAGACCTTGCTATATTAATGGCCCGAGATGGGGAGGTTTCCCTCGTGGCTTGTTTTGTATTTTGTAGGGCTTTATAGATCATCCCCTCTAGAATTTCAGCTTGTGCAAAGAGTATATTCAGCCCGAGGTGGCACGGGATGAATGTCTTCTTGTTTAGGCAGAGCTAGTTTGGGGCAATGGACCTAAGACTGACTTTTAGAAAGACTGTAAAGAATGGACCTGATGGGGTTAAACATCAGAAGCATGATGAAGGAACCACCATCTTTTATAAAGTTCTCGGTATTAACTCGCAAACTCGTTGATACTGAGTACTAAAGGATAAATGTTGGTGATTTTTTACTCTGAGTAAGGTTCAAGTACCGAGGATGGGTATGGTGAAGATTTGTACTTAGTCAATAGTGGATGACAAAGGTCCAAGAGTACCGAATGAGATGGGGTTTAACAAAGAGACCCGACCTAATGGTATAATAGAGTTCTCCCGAGAACAGAAGCATCGTGAAGGATGAAGCAAGTTGGAATACTGATCCGACCATATGAATGGTGTCGATTTGAGATTTTCTGAGAGATTATTAAACCCGGCCCGATGAGGACATTGTGGGTGAAACCCGACCTGGTTGGACAAGTTAGAGGAAGTTTTGATTAGTATCATCTTCCTTGGTATGCCGACCCAAGGACGAATATGAGATCAGAGGCCGGCTAGTACTGAGGTCGTGTGACATATGCCCTAATTGGGAAGAAGTGCTTCTAGAAGGCTAATGATGACTATAGGAAAGCAGAGGTTCTTATTCAAAGTAGCCCTTGCCAGCCACCATAGGCCGATGTAGTGGCAGAATAGAGGCAAAGCAGAGCCGCCAACCAGAGGTCGGTGCAGTTGCAGAGAAATAGGCTAATCTGATTGGCCAGATGAAGAGTGGTTGAGGAGTGTCATGATTACAATGATGAGTAAGTGACATAAGATGACATCATATGCGGTTGAATAGTGAATTTGGAAGCTTATAAAAGGGGTTGAAGTCTCAGATTCAAAGGTTAACAGTTTTCGCATCCTACAACTTGTAAAGATTTAGAGCTCAATAACTAGAGACATGGAGAGAAAGTTGGTCAGTTACCCGAACACTTGAGAGAATTGTACTAGGCTTATGTAAGACCCGAGATGTTTATCACTTTGTAAGTTCTTTTCCCCTTTTGTAGCTCGGATCGGTCTTAACCATGAGCAATAATAAAATATCTTATTTTCCCTGTTGACGTAGGTAGGAGACGCTCTTCGCCGAACCACGTAAACTCTGTGATTTATCTGTCTGCTTGCTAAGTTTATTTTGGTTCCCTACTAACCAAACAAATTCACTGATAAGATAAGTTTCGATGGATTCATTTCCCATATTACCTTTAGAACGAAAAATAATCGTCTAACATAAGTATAGCTTAAATCTGTTTGTAACTAATTTTGTGACCTCTTTTGTTTGAAATCATGCTATTTTTTAACTGGATTCATGTGATTTTCTAGTCTCTCATTGCAGGGACTAATGGATGACTAATCATCACAGAGGCAAACATTAGAATCATTGGACTATTCTGATAACACTAGATATTACTTCTATAACTTGGAGACCATAAGCTATTCTCATTTTACGCGAGTTAAGCTGCTGAACATATTTTTGAAATCTATGATTCATTCTTGTTCAATTTATTTTATATTTGTCAATATATATGCTTAATATCCATGAGTTATTGAATTCTTTATGGAGGTATAATTAAGTAACATATAATTCACCATTTTCAGAGTCGGACAAGTGATTTAAAAAATTTAATAGATTTTTAGTTTGATCGATTAAACCGTTCTGAAAAAATCGATAGAATCATCTGACGTCCTAAATAGTTTTATTTAGTTAAACATTATAAAAAATATTAAATTTTAGTTTGTGGATTTAAAAAAAAAAAATTGAACTGGTATGGTCTGGTTCGTCGGTGTTGGGGAAATTGTGTTTTTAAATGAAATCAAACATGCATCAACAATCAATAAAACTAGAACACAAATATGCCAATATTGTACATAAAAACCTGGAAAATGAAGAAAACTTATGAAAAGTTGTAGTCCAAGTCGAGTTGCCTCCTTCCCTTAAGAACTTATTAGCCCCGTCTCGGTGCTCTACGGATTTTGTGGCTAACATCCTCCCAGGATAACTTGGATTCCTCTTGTTGAAAGGGCACTCCTTAACAAGATCTCGAACTAGGACAATGGTGGAATCTCTCTCTTGACCCTTAAACACAAAGATGTAACACAAGACTTATGAATTTTCTTCTAGATGTTTAGAACGAACTTGAAGGGCCCTTAAATAGACATGGAAGGGTGCCTTAAGGGAACCCTTTGGTTTGAGGTGTAACCCTCCTAAGGGTTATACCCCTTCCATGCACCATTTAGAGCCTAGGAGTGTGTTCTTCTAATTTGGAGGACATGTCCTAATATGTTGGTACCCTTCCCATAGGGCACCACCCAATGGACATGACACTACTTCATCCAAACTAAATATTTAGAGAATTTATAACAATCCCCCACAATTCTCTAAATATTCTTCCAGACACTTGAGAGAGTTTCCGTGAACTAAAGCTGCATCGAAATAGGTAGCTTTCGCCTTGAACCTTTCATAGTGAATAACGATCGGATTTACTTGGCAAACCAATGATCCATAATCTTGAACTGTTCTGCCGTTGGTGTAAACCAAGAAAATTTCCAACACACAGCTTTACTTCGACCATTTCCCGTTCTACGGTTGTGTTCATTTCGGCCATGAACATCAGTCCTGGATTCATCAAGCACTTTAGGGAAGTCAGCTTGTAAAATCCCATGGAAGCGGCCTCACTTCTTACTTGAAATAGGTGACCTACTATAAAGAGGTAATTTGACTTTACCCCCATTAGGACTCATCTCCAAATATAGTGATCATTAAAAGCCTTAACTTATCCTAACCTTGATAGACAACACTCTGCGTCATTATCGAAATGAGAAAGAGTAAAAAACTCTACATTGCTTGTTTTGAATTTCACAAAGTTTCAGTTGTCCCTTTTAAACCTAGATCTTGGGATCTCCAGTCAGCTAGGTTGGGTTTCCATAGTGACAATTCTTAATTTATAGGCTTCAAGCCCATTCCCCTCGATGACTTCACAACTTGCTCTCTAGGTAAACCTTTAGTAAGTGGATCCGCTAGGTTTTCCTTTGATTTCACATAATCGATCGATATTATGCCACTTGAGAGCAGTTGTCGTATGGTATTATGTCTGCGACGTATGTGTCGAGACTTACCATTATACATTGTATTTTGGGCTCTCCCAATAGCTGATTGACTATCACAATGTATACTTATCGCTGGCACCGGTTTGGGCTAATTTGGAATATCTTCCAGGAAATTTCGAAGCCATTCCGCTTCTTCCACTGTTTTGTCTAATGCTATAAACTTTGATTCCATAGTAGACCGGGTAACACATGTTTGCCTCGAGGATTTCCATGACACGGCTACACCACCAATTGTGAAAACAAATCCACTCGTAGATTTGGAATCCACTGTACCAGATATCCAGTTAACATCGTTGTATCCCTCTAGAACAGCAGGATATCTCGTATAATGCAGACCATATTTTGAAGTTTCTCTCAGATACCTCAAAACTCTTACTATGGCTTTCCAGTGGTTATGTCCTGGATTGCTCGTATATCTGCTAAGCCTATTTAGAGCTTGAGCGATATCAGGTCGTGTGCAATTGGTGAAATACATCAGGCTTCCAATGATTCTCAAATACTCTAATTGCGATACACTCGACCCAGTATTCTTTGATAAATGAAGAGTTAGGTCTACATGATTTCTAGCCACATTTAGATCTCCTTTGTTATATTTCTCAAGTATCTTCTCAACATAGTGAGTCTGAGATAATATATACCCTTCTGATGTTCTAGAAATCTTAATTCCTAAGATCACATCAGCAACTCCTAAATCTTTCAAATCAAATTTACTGGTCAACACTTTCTTAGTAGACTGAATCTTCTCATGATTACTACCATTTATCAGCATATCGTCTATGTAGAGACAAACACTGAAATATCCTTTTTGAGTTGATTTGGTGTACACACACTTATCACACTCATTGATTTTGAATTCACTTGACAACATCTCTTTGTCAATTTTTTCATGTCATTGCTTAGGTGCTTGTTTTAATCCGTACGAGGATTTTACAAGTTTGCACACCTTCTGTTCTTGTCTAGGAACATTGAAACCTTCTGGTTGTTCCATGTAAATCTCTTCATCCAGTTTGCCATTTAAGAATGTCGTCCTTACATTCATTTGATGTATTTCAAGACCAAATATAGCTGCTATGGCTATGAGCATTCTTATTGACGTGATACGAGTCACTGGTGAATAAGTGTCAAAGTAATCAAGGCCTTCTTTTTGTCTATAACCTTTTATGACAAGTCTTGCCTTGTACGTATCTATTGATCCATCCGGTTTCATCTTTCATTTGAATATCCATTTGTAGCCTAGTAGCTTACAACTTGGAGGAAGATCAACCAACTCCCAAGTATGGTTTTGTAGGATGGAATCAATCTCACTGTTGATACCCTCTTTCCACAAAGGTGCCTCCGATGAAGACATTGCTTCTTTATAGCTTTGAGTCTCATTTTCTAACAAGTCAGAAAATCGGGACCAAATGACTTAGACGTTCTAGCTCTTTTGCTACGTCTAAGTTCAATTGTCTCAATATTTTCACGTTGATCTGACTCTTGGTCAACCTGATCACTGTCTTTGACAGTATAAATAGCTCTTTGAGAGACTCTGTTCTTTGTCTTTCCTTACAAGGAAATGTCTTCAAAAAATGTCACATTCCTTGACTCAATTATCATATTCGGATTGATGTCAGGAATCTCAGACTTGTGTACCAAGAATCAATACACACTACTGTTGCGAGCATATCCAATGAATATACAATCAACAGTTTTGGATCTTATTCAAACATTCTTGGGTTTAGGAACCATTACTTTGGCAAGACACCCCCACACTTTCAGATATTTGTAGGAAGGTACGTGACATTTCCACAACTCATATGGTATCTTGTCCAATCTTCTGTGAGGTAGCTTGTTTAGAACGTAGTTCGCGGAAAGCAAGGCTTCCCTCCACAAGTTCTGGGGTAAACCAGAACTTGTCAACATGGCATTCATCATTTCCTTCAACGTTATGTTTTTGCGCTCAGCAATCCCGTTCTGTTGAGGCAAATAAGGAGCAGTAGTTTCGTGAATAATTCCATGATTGGAACAGTATTCACCAAATGGTGAAACATATTCACCACCTCCATCACTCCTGATTCTTTTGATTTTCTTGCCAAATGATTTTCAACTTCGTTCTTATAGTGTATAAAGCTCTCAATAGCTTCATTTTTGCTCCTCAGCAAATACACATAATAGAATCTTGTGCTATCATCGATAAAAGTGATAAAGTACTTTTTACCGCCTCTGGTTTGCACAATATTCATATCACACAGATCAATGTGTACAAGTTCCAAGGGTTCAGAACTTCATTATATGGAATGTAATGATGCTCTATGTATTTTTTCTTCAACACATGCCTCACTTTTATGTTGGTTATCAATTGCAAATTTAGGTATAAGGTCCATGTTAATTAATTTACGCACCGTATCATAATTAACATGTCCTAACCTCGCATGTCATACATTTTGTGACTCAATAATATAAGCGGAAGTTGTAGCTTTATTATTAGCACTGTGTTGATTGACAGTCATTACATTGAATTTGAAAAGGCCCTCAGTGAGGTAACATCATTCTTGGTCAATACAAATTTATCAGAAACAAATACAAGCTTAAAACCATTCTTGCTAATGAGGGAACCCGAGACCAAGTTCTTCCGAATATCAGGAACATGCAATACATTCTTCAATGTAAGCTCATTTTCGGATGTCATCTTCAGAACCACTATGCCTTGTCCAACCACTCTAGAGGTAAACGAGTTTCCCATTGTCAGATGATCACCATCATCGACCTTCTGATACGAGGAAAACATCTTGCTATCAGCACAGATATGACGAGTAGCTGACCGGCGTAATCACATGCGTATAACGCAAGCGCATGTATCGTTCAAGTAGTATAAAAAGTATCGATCCCATGAGGACTTAAAACCTTTTGTTATCAATTTATGAAGTTAAATGTTTACAAGTATCTAATGGATTGATTGTTTGATTAGGTGGTGACTTTAAAATTAAAACAAGTAAATAAATTACTTGAAAGTAGATTGAAGAAAATTCAAATTTATAAAACTATCCAGGGTTGTGAATCATTCCAATATCTTTTTTAAAAGATGAAGTGGTTATTTTACGTTTGTGTAATATATTGGTTTATTAACCTGGAACACGAAATTATGTAAAAGCCTCTTCCGATGGTCAAATACAAATACTCAGTATAACCCAATTAATCATATTCCTATGTTAACCTAGCTATCTGAATTTATTAAGATTAAGTTCCAATTATGGTTACCCCCACCCGACAGGTATATTCATTTCCTGTAAGGAAATCTATTAAAGGATTATCTATCCTCAAGGAAGATCGTGGGCTATTGAGTCTAAGGTCTTTAACCTAAAATCTCTTTTCCAAGTTCATTTTAAGTTTACCAGTTCAATTTTATTAATGGTCAGTTAATAAAAAGCATTAGGATTAAGGCTCAATAAATAAATCTTTATATTACCCAAACTGTAATTTAACCCCTTATAAATCGGTGATATTGGATTTCATCACAATCCCAGATATCTGGCTTAGTTACGACACATATTTACGGGTAGTAAAAACTTAAATAAAAGAAAAGACATAAAGTAAATGCTGGAAATTAAATTACTGGAAAGTAAATGCTGGAAATTAAATTACTGGAAAGTAAATTACTGGAAAGTAAATGCTGAAAGTAAATAAAGTAAAAGTACAATAAAGAAAATGCTGAGGTAAAATGATCCACTTTTATTACTATTATTTTAGATATCTCCCTTAATATAATATATTAACTTTGTGTGATAATTACCAACCAGCCATATAAGCGTTATCCTGATTAAGTCAAATTAATAATTAATTACCAACCGACCAACCAGGCGGTATCCATGCTTAGTCAGGTTAAAACCAATTTATAATTAATTACCAACCGACCAATATGACGGTATCCTCGTTAAGTCAGATTTTAAATAGTTATTATATTATTATTAGGGGAGATTAATCTAAATAGCAATAATAAAAGCTTTACCTTTTACCACATCAAGGGGGAGTTACTCCTCATTACTGAAAAGTAAAAACTGAAAATTAAAGAAAGAAAAGTACTGTGCGTAAAAGTAAATTGCAGAAAGTAAAAACTGAAAAGTAAAGAAAATAAAGTGCGAAAGCTGAAATTAATTACTGAAAGCTGTAAATAAACAAACAAGATACAATCTTCTTAGTATTCTTAAGGAATTCCTTAGAAGAAAGTATGAATTTACAAATGAAATGACTTGGTATTTATAGGCAAAATTTTATCTTCATCAAATCATCCACCAAATCCATTATTAATTGCTCCACTAATTACTCCACCAAGTCCATTATTAATTTCTATCATGTTTGGTGGGAGCTGACTATTTTTATTTATTTATTTATTTATTTTTTACTTTGAAAATGACTTTAAATTACACATAACACACTTCCGAATATTTAATCAACTTCGGTCATGAAATCGTCAGAATTAGAAATTATTTTGTTCTTAAAAGTTGTAGATCTTTGAGTCTTCTTTAATCTGGAACTTGAATCAGCTCAGTCCGATATCGAAGTAAAAAGTTATGCCTAAAATACAATAGTTGCAAAAAACTAGAATTACCGAAACTGCACTTCGTTAGAACGCCCTGTCAAGTTTCCAATCTCCAAAATTAATATGTCAAGTCCATTTTTCCCTTATTTGACCCCCATTTCGTCCTAAATGATTTCATTGAGTCCCAATATTATTTTATCTGCAAAATAAACTAAAATACATTAAACCGTTCATCAAACCCGAGAAACTAAACAAAATATTAAGTAAAATGAGAGGTAAATATTGATATATTTTCCGCTCATCAGTAGCCCCAGTGTCTACCCACCATTCTCTCGGATTCCCAACCAATTTGGCTTCAATTACCACTGCTGAGAGGTTCATCTCTGAGATCTCATCAGTCAGCTGCTCATCTTCAGTGACATGGGCCTCATTTTTCTTTTTCTTGCCTTTGTCCTGAGCCTTTTTGTTTCTGCAGTCTTTTGCCATATGACCAATTTTTTCCACAGTTGTAGCACTTCCCCTTGAACTTCTTGTTGGCTTGGGTAGAATCAGCTCCATTGTTCTTTCTCTTTTTTGCTACCCTTTACACCATCGACGATGTTGGCCTTAGATTCCATAGTCTTGTAGCTGGCCTTCTCGGACTTCCTGTTGTCCTCTTCAATCCTCAATCGAACCCCAAGGACTTCAAGGCTCATCTGCTTCTTTTTGTGTTTCAGATAGATCCTGAAATCATTCCATGATAGAGGTAACTTTTCAATGATGGTGGCAACTTGAAACGTCTCACAGAGTTTCATCCCTTCATCCAATATTTCATTAATGATCAATTGCAGTTCACGCAACTGAGACATTACTGTTCTTGAATCTACCATTTTGTACTCTAGGAACCTACCCACAATAAACTTCTTTTGCCCGACATCCTCGGTTTTGTATTTCTTCTTGAGAGATTCCCAGAGAATCTTCGCAGAAATCATGCCTTGGTACACATTGTACAGGGTATTGTCAAGTCCTCCCCAAAGGTAGTTCTTGCACAAGAAGTCGCCAGACGACTATGTCTCTTCTCGCAGTTGCTTGCCTGTTTCCGTTTCTCCCTCCACAGGACCCGGAAGATCTTTGAGGTACTTAGCCAACTGGAGAGTTGTCAGGTAGAACAACATTTTACTCTGCCACTGTTTAAAGTTATCTCCACTAAACTTTTCCAGTTTTTCTCCATGAGCGACCGGTACTGAGATGTTCCGCCAGCCATATGTAACTGGAAAAATCAACAGCGATCAATAAGTCTACAAAAGACAAATTGTACAACGATCAGAAAATGATCTTGTTCAAGTGATATACCAAGTATCCACTCGTTGTTATATTGGACAGTAGTACCAACAAACATAAATCCTTGAATTTACGACTAAAGTTTATATGATAAGTAAATAAAGGAATATTCCTAGAGGACGAGGGGGGTCCAGAGTAACCACTTAAATCTCTGACCACTTAGGCTCTTATCGCTCTTTTGACATAATATACTTTAAACACTTCCTCAATAGAATCTCTTAGGAATTCAAACTTAATATTACACTTCCAATTTCACAATACAATGTGTGTGTGTGTGTATATATATATATATATATGTGTGTGTGTGTGTGTGGTGTGTGTGTGTGTGTGTGTGTGTGTGTGTGTTGTGTGTGTGTGTGTGTTGTGTGTGTTTATATGTATAAATCAATCAAGCTTGGATGAAATTACTTGTGTAAGATTACACTTTTAATTCTCAACCAAGTATGCAACACACAATTAAATTTCAACTTTATCATTATTGTATGCTTGCGATAATTGAATACCCTAATATTAACTTGAATCTATACTACCAAGATTATTGTAATACAGTATATGATTTTACTAAGTTAATATTATGATAAATTAAGTTAATCTAAGTCTATTTCAATTTAGAAATAATTTCAGGATCAATTCGTTAGTGTCGCGTTCGTATCTTCATTCGAACAAAACTAACCAGTGAGTTCACGTTCGTGTCGCATTTGTAAACGCATTCGAACGAAGTGTTCCAGAGAGTTCACATTCGTGTAGCATTCGAGAACGCGTTCGAACAGAATGTTCCAGAGAGTTTACGTTCGTGTAGCGTCCGAAAACACGTTCGAATGAAATATTACGTTTGAAGACGCGTTCGAACGTTCTAAGGCAGAAGGCTTGCGTTCGAGTTGTATTTGAATACACGTTCGAACATTCTTACGAAAATTCAAAATTTTGCCTAAGCGTTCGTCGGGCGTTCGAACGCCCTTGTGTATTTTTCATGCACATACTATATTTTTTCTAGAAAATAGCTTTTGATACATGCAAATTCTCATCTAACAACACTAAAATTAATAAGTTCTTAAGATTGTTGGGGAAATGGTTTTATTAAACAAAATCAAACATGCATCAACAATCAATAAAACCAGAACACAAACAAGCTAATATTATACATAAACCCTAAAACTTAGAAAATAAACAAAAACCTGGAAAATAAAGAAAACTTATGAAAAGTTGTAGTCCAAGTCGAGTTGCCTCTGTCCTTAAGAACTTATTCGCCCCGTCTCGGTGCTCTATGGATTTTGTGGCTAACGTCCTCCGATGATAACTTGGATTCCTCTTGTTGAAGGGGCACTCCTTAACAAGATCTCGAACTAGGACAAGGGTGGAATCTCTCTCTTGACTCTTAAACACAAAGATGTAACACAAGACTTATGAATTTTCTTATGGATGTTTAGAATGAACTTGAAGGCCCCTTAAATAGACATGGAAGGTTGCCTTAAGGGTACCCTTTGGTTTGGGGTGTAACCCTCCTAAGGGTTATACCCATTCCATGCACCATTTGGAGCCTATGAGTGTGTTCTTCTAATTTGGAGGACATGTCCTAATATGTTGGTACGCTTCCTATAGGGCACCACCCAATTGACATGACTCTCCTTCATCCAAACTCAATATTTAGAGAATTTATAACAGTCGGTTATAATATTTACTAAGTTAATATTATGATAAATTAAGTTAATCTAAGTCTATTTCAATTTTGAAATAATTCCAGGATCAATTCGTTAGTGTCGTGTTCGTATCTTTGTTCGAATGAAACTAACCAGTGAGTTCACATTTGTGTCGCATTTGTAAACGCATTCGAACAAAGTGTTGCAGAGAGTTCACGTTCATGTAGCGTTCGAGAATGCGTTCAAACGGAATGTTCCAGAGAGTTTACGTTCGTGTAGCGTCTGAAAACATGTTCGAATGAATTGTTCCAGTGGATTTACGTTCGTGTTGCGTTTGAAGACGCGTTCGAACGTTCTAAGGCAGAAGGTGTTGGAAAATTATGACCCATAGCATCACTATTTGTACAGATCATGGTGTTGTTGTACAAATTAACTATGTGACAAAGGAAATTGCTCTTTTATCATTTGTAATTAGATTACCAAGATGTATAAATGATAGAAGGTCCTTATGATTAGTTCCGGATTGAGATGATATGAGACAGTATCGATCCACGAAGGTTTAATCATTAAATATCCCTAGTCGTAGTATTATCGAGATTGGACATCGATAATGCGGAATAGACTAGTATTACACTTGTGCGCGTTGTGGGAGCATAACGGCATAGTTCTCATATATTTGGGTATTGGATACTCATGCAAGTGTAATATGAGGCTATGTTTACCGATGGTACGGAAACAGCTTCGCTCTGGATAGACCCCTCGGAATTCCATTGGTAGTATGACTATGTGTCTATGGAAGTCCGAATCAGGGTAGGTGTATTTGGTCTTAACCTGAGACTTACACCGCTAATACTTGCGATAATCAATATACTTTGGTTTTGGTCTTCCAGGGCTTTAACAGGTTATGTGTACGCCTCTTCTGGGTATATTGAGAATCGTAGTGTATTGGGTGTGATGTCAAGATGGAAGTATCACTCCAGTCATAGTGGAGATGATGATCACGTAGGATACAGAACTGATGCTCTTATGTACTGCAGTCATCGGGATAATATGACTAGGTCATGATTATCCGATTATAGAGACTAGTTACCAGAGATCTGATATGTGCTTCGTACAGGGCAGACACAATTTCAGCCCCAGGCCTAGCATGTGACATCCGATACTGGATCGAAATACGCAATACCACGTATACTACGCCTGATATAGATTACATATTCCTTTAAGAATATTTCTGGAGAATTGGGTAGGCACGGTGCTTTGCTAGAAGCCAACCATGTCTTGTAAATTGGTAAAAACATAGTACTAGGTACGTACGTGTTCGGATAGTCCGACGACCAGATTTATTGCCAACATATCCGGGGATCTCATGGGTCGCTTCCCGAAGATTCACCGATGACGCATGACTCGCACTTTATTAATCTGGGATTAATTATTAGAGAGAGAAAATTAATCTAGGATTAATTACGGAGATATTTTATCTGGGATAAAATATTATTTAAAGAGAGAGAACGATTAATTTGGAATTAATCGATAAAATAATATATTCGATATATTATACGAAATTAGATTTCGACGCGGAATTAAAATTAGATTTTAATTCTGGCAAACGAGTTAATTTAGAATTAACTCGCTAGCGACCTGAATAGTAATTTTGCTAGGCATAATTATTTAATTAAATTTGATTTAATTACGTCGCAACAGAAAATTCGTTAATTCAGAATTAGCGAACCCGAGCCCGAGAGTGTTTGCGGGCCCACTCGCATTTCGAATCAAGTGCGGCCCACAAGTCACATCACGCGTCACATCACTTGTCATTCAAGTGATGGATGTCTTGTCACTTTGAGTGATTGACAACTAGTCACTATTCATGAGTGATGTGAGTGGTTGAAGGCTTTAATGCTTGTACTTTTGACTTTGGTTTTTGGTATTAGTTTTTTGAAAACAAAATACACAAAAATCCATCTCATCTTCCTCACTTCTCTCCCCTACCTCACGGCTTTGGAAGCCATTTTTCCTCTCAATTTTTTCTCTCATTGGCCGAGAGTTAAAAGAACAAATGTGAAGAATTGTTGTAATTTTTCAAGAGTGCTAGCACACATTAGGAGTCATACAAAGGTGATAGGGAAACCCACCCATGGGCATGGAATCCACACCCAAGCTTGGAGCTTGAAGAACACAAATGGAGCACAAAGAGGACCATTGCCGTGAGCTTCAATGGAGGAGCAAAAAGATTTTGTGTTCATCGCATCAAAATCCGATCAATGTAAGTATGATTCCGCCATACTTCTTTGTTGTATTCACACATGTTTTACGCTTAAATCGATCTTGGTTTGACCTTAGAAACCCAACAGAAGGCTTGCGTTCGAGTTGCGTTTGAATTCACGTTTGAACGTTCTTACAAAAATTCAAAATTTTGCCTACGCGTTCGTCGGGCGTTTGAACGCCCTTGCGTATTTTTCATGCACATACTATATTTTTCTAGAAAAATAGCTTTTGATACATGTAAATTCTAATCTAACAACACTAAAATTAATAAGTTCTTAAGATTGTTGGAGAAATGATGTTATTAAACAAAATCAAACATGCATCAACAATCAATAAAACCAGAACACAAACATGCCAATATTATACATAAACCCTAAAACTTAGAAAATAAACAAAAACCTGGAAAATAAAGAAAACTTATGAAAAGTTGTAGTCCAAGTCGAGTTGCCTCTGTCCTTAAGAACTTATTCGCCCCTTCTCGGTGCTCTATGGATTTTGTGGCTAACGTCCTCCGAGGATAACTTGGATTCCTCTTGTTGAAGGGGCACTCCTTAACAAGATCTTGAACTAGGATAATGGTGGAATCTCTCTCTTGACTCTTAAACACAAAGATGTAACACAAGACTTATGAATTTTCTTATGGATGTTTAGAACGAACTTGAAGGCCCCTTAAATAAACATGGAAGGTTGCCTTAAGGGCACCCTTTGGTTTGGGGTGTAACACTCCTAAGGGTTATACCCATTCCATGCACCATTTGGAGCCTAGGAGTGTGTTCTTCTAATTTGGAGGACATGTCCTAATATGTTGGTACCCTTTCGATAGGGCACCACCCAATGGACATGACTCTCCTTCATCCAAACTCAATATTTAGAGAATTTATAACAGTCGGTTATAATATTTACTAAGTTAATATTATGATAAATTAAGTTAATCTAAGTCTATTTCAATTTAGAAATAATTCCAGGATCAATTCATTAGTGTCGCGTTCGTATCTTCGTTCGAACGAAACTAACCAGTGAGTTCACATTCGTGTCGCGTTTGTAAACGCATTCGAACGAAGTGTTCCAGAGAGTTCACGTTCGTGTAGCGTTCGAGAACGCGTTCGAACGGAATGTTCCAGAGAGTTTACGTTCGTGTAGCGTCTGAAAACACGTTCGAATGAAATGTTCCAGAGGGTTTACGTTCGTGTTGCGTTTGAAGATGCGTTCGAACGTTCTAAGGCAGAAGGCTTGCCTTCGAGTTGCGTTTGAATACACGTTCGAACGTTCTTATGAAAATTCAAAATTTTGCCTACGCGTTCGTCGGACGTTCGAACGCCCTTGCGTATTTTTCATGCACAGACTATATTTTTCTAGAAAAATAGCTTTTGATACATGCAAATTCTCATCTAACAACACTAAAATTAATAAGTTCTTAAGATTGTTGGGGAAATGGCGTTATTAAACAAAATCAAACATGCATCAACAATCAATAAAACCATAACACAAACATGCCAATATATACATAAACCCTAAAACTTAGAAAATAAACAAAAACCTAGAAAATAAAGAAAACTTATGAAAAGTTGTAGTCCAAGTCGAGTTGCCTCTGTCCTTAAGAACTTATTCGCCCCGTCTCGGTGCTCTATGGATTTTGTGGCTAACGTCCTCCGAGGATAACTTGGATTCCTCTCGTTGAAGGGGCACTCCTTAATAAGATCTCGAACTAGGACAATGGTGGAATCTCTCTCTTGACTCTTAAACACAAAGATGTAACACAAGACTTATGAATTTTCTTATGGATGTTTAGAACGAACTTGAAGACCCCTTAAATAGACATGAAATGTTGCCTTAAGGGCACCATTTGGTTTGGGGTGTAACACTCCTAAGGGTTATACCCATTCCATGCACCATTTGGAGCCTAGGAGTGTGTTTTTCTAATTTGGAGGACATGTCCTAATATGTCGGTACCCTTCCCATAGGGCACCACCCAATGGACATGACCCTCCTTCATCCAAACTCAATATTTAGAGAATTTATAACAGTCGGTTATGACCGATTTTTTTTATGTTTGGCCATACCGAACCCACGACCGATTCCTGATTCAACCGGTTGAATCGGCCAGTCCGCTTCAATTTTAAAAACAATGATATAATCTTTTAGGACGGAAATTTATTTATTTAAAAAAAAAAATCACTCATAGAATTCCAGTACCGTGGTCAAGTTTTAACTTAAATTTTTTTAAGTTAACATAAGAAAATATCGCTATCTAAACAAAAATGTTAAGTTGTAACTTCTTCTGCTGTTAAGTTGTAACTTCTTCTACTGTTAAGGTTACGAGATCTCCATCCAACAATCCAATTCCACGAAGTTTGTTCTAAGATATGTTTTACTTATAACTTCAATAACAGTTAATTAACAACCATTTCATACTATAGCTTAGCTACTCACATTACCATATGATTAACTATCATCTAATAAAGACCTTTTTTTTTTTTGGAATCGTTGGAAAATCTCGTCGTCAAATCACTCATTCCGAAGTTAAACAAAACAGATAAAACCCCCGATTATTCCAAACTCTTACAAAAAAATGCACGTCAATAACATCATGCACTATCACCAAATACCATGCAAACAAGAAGCATAAAAAATATGATAAAATAAAATTTAACACGTATACACATCCAATTATACTAAAAATAAAAAATTTAATACCCAAACTTGATACTTAATCAGATGAAAATTAAATAATAAATAATAGAATTTAGGTTTTCTTATTGTATAGCATTACCGTCACTAATAGATTTTAGGCGTCCTGTGAAAAAATTAACACATCATAATCATATCAAATAAATTTATATCATATATTATGATATATAATTTATACAATCAGTTCTAATTTTTATATCACATCAAATAAACTTATTTCATATATTACGATATAATAAATAAATAAAAAAAACTACTTCAACAATTTCTTCAATATTCATTGAGGCCGGGAAACTAATACAAATCATTAAAATCTAATGAACTAATACTATCTCATACAATGCTTTTTATATGATTACCTACATATATCCAAAAATGACATCACTTTTAATTTAGGAAGTCGTGTAAGAGAATTTATTCCAACAATATTTCTACATACCTCTTATCTAGTTATGTAGATAGTACAATGTCATTTGATTGGTTTTTATGATTTGATTTATATACAAGACATATTTTCTTCCTCCCAAATATAAGGAATGTAGTCATTTGGAAGTTTAAGTATGATATTAGTAGGAGGTATGCTTGGATATCAATGTTTTTAAAACTAGGGCGGACCCACCGGTTGAACTGAAAATCGACCGTGAGTCTGGTTCAATTGAACACTAAAATCGAGAGGGTTAAAAACCCAGTCGAAATTGGTGAACTAGCACGATTTTTTCTAAACTCAAATTTTTTAACCAAAAAATAAAAATAATTCGTTTTTATAATTTTTAATCAATTAAAATTATTTATGACATCAGTTGGTTCTACCGGTTCAACTAGAACAGTTCAATGGGTCGAACCAGTGACTCATTGAACATGTATATCATCAGTTCAATCACCAATTCAATTTTTAAGGTAATAACTAAAATCCTATGAGATCTAAGATAGGACATGGATTTTCAGACTCCTTGGAAAACCTTAAAGTGACCTAGTTTTATAAACTTGTTTGAGTTTTCATGTTTTAAATTGATTTTTTAAGTGATAAAATATATAAATAATAGAGGCGTTAAATGAAACAAATCCTATATGGCGCATTAAGTAGAAAAACTATAAAAAAAATTAATTAATTAATTAAAGATATAGTTTAAACAAATCATACTTATCTGTCGGAAAAATCTATTTGCTATATTTTTGTATTGTGCATAGCATTTATAGATATTGCATTTTTACGCATAACCTAATGATGAGTTTCGTACAAGGGTGCCACTTGAATGTTTGGAAAGTTGTAGTGTTAAATGCCCGAAGGGAAAGAAACTCCAAAGAATTCAGAAAATAGCCAAAATCCCGGCCGGACATCACATATGTCCAGCCCGTTCTCTCACATCCAGTATGTCCGGCTAGACCTTTCTCAAACATAAACGGTCAGCTAGACATCATCTATGCCCAGCCAGAGCTCTCTCAGCCGGTCAGATATATATTGGAAATCTTAAATCTAGTCGGACATAATGCATCTGCTAATTATCTGATACATTAGTTGGATTACACCAAACTGCTAGATGATATATGTAAATATTTCTTTTAAATTTTAATATCCTTAATTATCATGTTAAACTTATGCAATAGCTATGTCTTATCAAAAGCCATCTCATCTATATTCTTGTCTGATGAACACCACATACTCCTTCATGCACCTGATTCGTCACTTTCATAGCTTCAGGAAAGCTCAAGCATCTTAGGAAGATCCCATCAAACCCCTTTATGTATAACTCTCCTCCTAGGAAGACAAAATTATGTGCTTGAATTTTGAGTATGTGAGGAATTCTTGCATTTGGATTCTCCAAGCACTTCTTGAATTCTTCCTTCCAATCTCCTGCTACTCATATTTCAATATTGAACACTTCTATATTGATTTTGGTCTCCAGGATGGAAGGATGTGAGCGCTTCTAAATGAAGGCTAATTTATGTATGAGCTCTTCTGATATTTTTACTTCGGAAGTAATTTGTGCTAGCTGGTTCGCTTCGCAATTATCATATCTTGAAACATGTTGGAATGTCACTTCCAGTTGATCAAGTAGAACACGAGTCACAGCAAGGTGATCATAATCATCTTAGGACACTCAGATAATACATGAATCTCACTAGGACATGATCACCATCTTGCATTGCTTTTCCCCAAGATAAATCAAGTTTCAATTTCAAATCGGGTGTCATCTAACTTTTACCCACATTCCACGGTCTAGAATCAGAAAACCTTTAAAAAAAACTTAATGGAATTCGAAGAGATATGTAAAACATGGACAAACCAAAATTATAGCATAAATATAATTCCACTAAAGTTTTTTCCATTTTCTTTAAAAGATAAAGCTAAAATTTGGCTACAAAACCTTAAGTCATGATCCATTAGAACATGAGACGATTTGTAAGAGCAATTTTTTGAAAAAGTTATTCCCTCCGCATATGACAAACTCCTTTAAAAGAAGAATCATAACTTTCAAAAGAATCAGGGAAACACTTTCCAAATATTGAGAGAGATTTAAAAAAATGCTAAATGTTTTCCCACATCACGGGTATGAAACATGGAGGCTGGTTTCCTACTTTTACAAGGGTTTAACACCCCAAGGTATACAAGTAGAGGAAATGATGTGTAATGGTGAGTTTAGGGACAAAAGTCTCGAAGATGCAGTAGATTACCTAGAACACATAGCAGAGAATGTAAAATACTAGGACCTAGTTGGCACTTATGAGTTTTTTGTTGAACCACAGTCATCTAGTAGAAGCATGTTTAACATTAGGGAAGACGATGACATTTCTGCTAAATATACATCTCAAGCCAAAAAATTTGAGGCATTAGAAATGAGGAAGAGTGATCATGTTAAGTTAATTCAAGAAGTTACATATCGTATCTATAATTAAAATGAACATGTTACACTAGTTTGTTCAACCTTGTCAGCTCTGTAAGAATGTCTCCATGACCAAGTCAGTTCCACAAACTCCTTCAAAAGACCAAATCCAAACCCATACTCCCAAACCTACAATTCTGGTTGGAGAAACCATCCAAACTTCAGTTGGAGGAATGATAACCAAACACAATCATTGCAACCGGAATTTCCAAAATTCTTAGAATTATGCACCATATGTCTAACTTCATAAGAAAACCTTTGAGGATACATTTCATACATTCATTGAGAAATATGAAGCCATTAATAACCAAAGCGTGCAAACATTGAGCGATCTGAAAAATTCATTTGCCAAATTCACATCTACATTAACCATTCATGGGAAATAAAAGTATCTTGCACAACCACAACCGAATCCCATCAAAACCTTCACGAAGATAGTTCTGGTAATCAACACATAGACTAAGTAAAATCAGATATTACTTTTTGAAGTGGTAAGGTCATTGAAAGACACATTCTTGAACCTCGTGAGATTGAAAATGAGTCAACTTCTGAGGTTAAGAAAAAGGTTGATGAACCGATACATACCGTTGAGAATAATGATTTTTCACAAGCACCTCAATTTCCTCAAGCAATAAAAAAATAAAGAAATTGAACCATTCTCCATAAATATATGAAATATTCAAACAGGTGAATGTCAATATTTCTCTGTTAGATGCCATGAGATAGATACAATCTTATGATAAATTTCTGAAAGACTTGTGCACTGTTAAAAGGAAACATCAGGAAAGAAATAAAGTTTTTCTAGCTAAATATTCTGTCAATTAATAATGCATTGAAGTACAAAGACCTTGGTTGTCCTACTATTTCTTGTATTTTGGTTGGGGTTTTAGGCGGCAATTCCGGGTAAATGCAGCGGAACGTGGAAAATCAAAATTTTCCGATTTCAATAATTTTTCTTGGGTAATTACTCAATACTTGAAAACTGAATTTTTCCCCAAAAATCAGATTTTTCATTAAGTACCGTTTAGCCCCTAAACTTTATATTTTAATCATTTTAGTCTTAAATTGTCAATATAATTTTAATTGATTCCAAATCAATCCCAAAATGATTTATACATGTCTTATACATGAAAATACAATTTGCAACTCAAGAAAACAGATTTTCTAGAAATTGCCAAGAGGTCCCTAAACTTTCAAGAATTTATAATTTGGTCCTTTTAGTTCAAAATATGTCAAGATCAAATCCAAAAATTCCCAAATTTAATATACAACATATATACATCAAATTACATCACATATAAGAAAATTCCCAAATTTGGAGTGGGTTATGAATCCTAATTTTATAATTTCCACAAATTAACACCAAATTAATTCAATTCAACACTTTAATTCAATTCTTACCACACCAAACAAGTCTCACCATCATGAAACAACTCAAGAACAATTCTAGGTCATTTATGAGTGATTAAGTAACTCTAGAATAGCAACTTCACCATCAAATGGTTAAATGAATACATATAAACTAATTCCATGCATTCTTTACACATATACATGCTTCCATCTTTCTTCCAAGTACCCAACCATTAAAATACATACACAAAAGCGTAGAGAAAAATCTAAGCTACACATATTGAAGCCTAGAATGATAAAAACATTTTTCATGAAGAATAAAGTAAGAAAAACTTACTGATTTCCAAAAATCCAGGCTTTCTTTTGCTTTCTTTCTTCTTCTCTCTCAAAATCTCTTTGTATATGTTTTTAGGGTTCTTAGATAATGAAACAAAAAATGAAAATAAAGCTTATATATTTTCAAGTGGTGACCGAAACCCCTAGAAAAATATCAAGCAATTTTTCAATTTTTTTATTTCATTAAATGATGTTGAAAAATGATTTAATTAAAAATGTTGTATTTATCCATTAAATACCACACTTGGACTAATTAAATCAAACCATTTATACCAATTAAAAATGGACATTCCAACCAATTAAAATAAGTCATCTAACTTACTTTAATAAAGAAAAAAGATATTTATTATTTAATTAATTTAATTATTCAATATTTGAATAATCAAATAATTAAATACAATTATCTTAAATATATGTATTATATTTACATTAAATAATCAAAATACATATATTAATTATAAATATCAAATATCACAGTTTGACATTTAATAAATGACCGAAAGATCCCAAACGCATGTATTATCGTTTAACCGTTAAACAACTTATAAATAATCAGTAATATATTTAAAAGTTGCCATAGTGCCCTACGAGTATATTTCATTAGTGAGACTCTCTAGGTTCAGGCATATCCGTCACGAAATCCAATTTCGTGTCCATAATCTACCCACCCGTAAATTATGACGAACACAAATAAACTTTCTGAACCATACAGGTCGAGGTCACTACATATATATAATCCTTTTGTCACAGGTATCCGGATTATCCCAGAGATATAGATATAAACGTCAAATCTCTATAGGTATAATCCCGTCGACGATTCTATTAGCAATCTCTTAATAACACTTAGAACTCATTTCTACAGTGCACCACGGGCCCATGGATTTAACAGATTGCTAATTCCATAATGGATACCTATGCTCTATACACAAAACTGACGGATCCTATCTCGATACACACATGATATCCTGAGGATCAGTCCACACCCAACGAACAGACGGAGGTCTAATCTAAATATATCGGTGACGTGACTACTATTAAAGTATGGAGGATACCTCATACATCCACACTGGTACCTCAAGTCAGAGGATCACTATGCTCACTCAACCCGAGAAGATTCTTATTGACGTTGGTGTACTATCTATTAAGAATCTTCGGTGAGTCGTTCAGTGTTTATCTGATATAAACACCTACATGTCTATATGAGTCTCCTGAGACTCATGGTTCATTGAGAAACCATTGGAATCCAATATTCCAATATACGACACGTACCAGTCTCAGCGGGTTTACTTACTGACCAAGTAATTGTAAACCTTGACCATGAACAGTTAAAGAATGATACTGTTATGATACTGCTCAATGTCAGTTGCGACGCTTTTGCAACTGTATCATAACCAATCATTCTATGGTCATTTACGTCTTTACCATATAATAAAAGAATTCATATTATAGAAACTGTTTATTTTATTCATGAATATAGTTACAAGAGAATTTACAGGGAAATACATAAGAAATTGGCACTCATAGCCCCAACCCTAACAAAATCTCCCACTTGCTCTAGTGCCAATATCGATTATATCTAATGCCCATCGACTCCACATATTTATCAAATAACTTCAGATGTATGGCCTTCGTGAGCGGGTCTGCTATATTATATTCACTCGGGACTTTGCACACGATAATGCACCTTGCGACATAATCTCTCGAACGATGTGGTACTTTCGTTCCATATGCTTCGATTTCTGATACGACATCGGTTCCTTTGCTTGTGCAATGGCACCGGTATTATCACAGTATAACAGAATTAGATTCTCGATACTTGGGACAACTCCCAGTTCTGTGATAAACTTCATAAGCCAAACAGCTTCTTTTGCAGCTTCAGAGGCAGCAATATATTCCGCCTCTGTGGTGGAATCAACTGTAGACCCATATTTGGAACTTTTCCAACAAACTGTACCTCCGTTAAAGGTAAATACGAATCCTGATATATACTTTCTATCATCGAGATCCAATTGGAAATCAGAATCCGTATACCAATTAACTTGCAGTTTATTTCCTCCATATATGATAAACTTATCATCAGTACCTTTAAGATACTTCAGGATCTGTTTAACGGCCATCCAATGATCATTTCTTGGATTGGACTGATATCTACTGGTTACACTAACCGTATAGCTAATATCAGGCCTTCTACATAACATGGCATATATAATGCTACCCAAACATGAAGCATAAGGCTGATTAGACATTCTAATCTTCTCATCTTCTATTTGCGGATACATCTTCTTCGAAAGATGAATGCCATGTCTGAACGATATATTTATTGTCTTACAGTTAGTAAAATTGTACCGTTCTAAGATCTTATCTATGTACGTTGATTAAGATAACCCAATAAGCTTCATTTCTTTATCACTATAGAGTTTTATACCTAAAATATAAGAAGCTTCACCCATGTCCTTCATGGAGAAATTCTTACAGAGGTAAGATTTGATGCCCTGCATCATTCATATATCATTCCCAATTATTAGGATGTCATCAATATAGAGAACCAAAAATACTATCATACTCCCAGTAGCCTTCTGTTACACACATGATTCTTCTATATTCTTGAGAAAACCAGACAATCTAATAATCTCGTCGAATCGAAGTTGGAAGCTTGCTTAAGTTCATAAATGGACTTCTTAAGCTTACAAACCATGTCTGAGGTTTCGCTGGATACAAAACCCTCCGGCTGTTCCATATAGATTTACTCATCAAGAAACCCATTTAGAAAAGTCGTTTTGACATCTATTTGCCAAATCTCGTAATCATGGTAAACAAAAATAGACAACAAAATCCTTATAGACTTCAGCATCGCAACTGGCGAAAAAGTTTCATCGTTGTCGACACCAGGTCACTGCGTGTAACCTTTAACTACCAGTCTGGCCTTAAAGGTTTCAACCTTTTCGTAAGGCCCACGCTTCCTCTTGTAAACCCATTTACTACCGATAGAAACAATTCCTTCAGGAAGCGGAACCAAGTCCCAAACTTGATTCTGATGCATAAAGTCTAACTCTGATTTCATGGCTTCTTGCCACTTCACGGAGTCGATGTACAACATCGATTCTCTATAGGTGTAAGGGTCATTCTCTTCAATTAAGTGAACATCAAGACTCTTTTCTTGTATCAAGTACAAGCGTTTAGGAGGTCTAGACACCCTTTAAGACCTACAGAGTGTGTGTGTTAAAGGTTCTTCATCTACTTGAACTTCAGGTTCCTCCAATGGTTCATTGGTTCCAGGTTGTACTTCATCAAGTTCAACATGTCTATGATCACCTCCTTCAGACAAAAATTCTACTTCTAGAAATTTTGTGAAGCGAGCTACGAACACATTTTGATGCTCGGTATCATAGAATAAATATCCTTTAGTATTTGAAGGATATCCAACAAACCTAAACTTTTGCCCTCGAGGCGAAAGCTTATCTTGCTGAGCCATTCTGACATAGGCAGGACAACCCAAATCTTAATATAATTAAGATTCGGTTTCCTACCGGTCCATAACTGATACAGAGTCATAGGAACAACCTTTGAAGGAATCTTATTCAAAAGATGAGCATCATTTAAAAGAGCATAACCCCATAAATAATAGGGTAAATCTGTAAAACTCAACATCGATCGAACCATATCCAATAAAGTCTGATTCCTCTTTTCGGACACTCCATTGTGTTGTGGAGTATCCAGAGGAGTATATTGAGGGAGAATCCCATTCTCCTTTAAATAATCGATGAACTCACTACTCATATATTCACCGTCTCGATCAGATCGAAGACATTTAATATTACCAGTCTATTTTTCCACTTCATTTCGGAATTCTTTGAACTTTTCAAAGGTTTCTGATTTCTGTTTCATCAAATAAACATAATCTTATCATGACAGATCATCGGTAAAGGTAACGAATTATGAAAAACCACTGTGAGCATTGTGACTCATGGGACCACATACATCAGAAAGTATTAGTTCCAATAAGTCTGTGGCTTAGTGTCCTACAACCAAAAATGGGGCTTTGGTCATTTTACCCCGAATGCAAGATTCACAAGTTGGATAAGGTTCAATGGTAAGATCTTGTATCAAACCATTCCTAACCAACTGGGTTAGGCGTTTCATACCTATATGACCCAACCTCATTGACCGGCGTAAACACACGCGTATACCGCAAGCACACGTATCGTTCAAGTAGTATAAAAAGTATCGATCCCACGAGGACTTTGTTGGATATTTATGACCCATAGCGTCACTATTTGTACAGATCATGGTGTTGTTGTACAAATTAACTATGTGACAAAGGAGATTGCTATTTTATCATTTGTGATTAGATCACCAAGATGTATAAATGATGAAAGGTCCTTATGATTAGTTCCTGGATTGAGATGATATGAGACAGTATCAATCCACGAAGGTTTAATCATTAAATATCCCTAGTCAGAGTATTATCGAGATTGGACATCGATAATACGTAAAAGACTAGTATTACACTTGTGCGCGTTGTGAGGGCATAATGGCATAGTTCTCATATATTTGGGTATATGATACTCATGCAAGTGTAGTAAGAGGTTGTGTTTTACCGATGGTATGGAAAACAGCTTCGCTCTGGATAGACCCCTCAGAATTCCATTGGTAGTATGACTATGTGTCTATGGAAGTCCGAATCAGGGTAGGTGTATTTGGTCTTAACCTGAGACTTGCACCGCTAATACTTGCGACAATCAATATGCTTTGGTTTTAGGTCGTCCAGGGCTTTAACAGGTTCTGGTACGCCTCTGCTGGGTATATTGAGAATCGTAGTGTATTGGGTGTGATGTCGAGACAGAAGTATCACTCCAGTCATAGTGGAGATGATGGTCACGTAGGATACGAGACTGGTTCTCTTAAATGCTGCGGCTATCGGGATATTATGACTAGGTCATGTATATCCGATTAGAGAGACTAGTTACCAGAGATCCGATATGTGCTTCGTATGAGGCAGACACAATTCCAACCCCAGGCTTAGCATGTGACATCCGATACTGGATCGAAATACGCAATACTACCTATACTACGCCTGATATAGATCACATATTCCTGTAAGGATATTTCTGGAGAATTGGGTAGGCATGGCGCTTTGCTAGAAGCCAACCTTGTCTTGTAAATCGGTACAAATGTAGTACGAGGTACTTACGTGTTCGGATAGTCCGACGACAGATTTTACTGCCAAGATATCCGGGGATCTCATGGGTCGCTTCCCGAAGATTCACCGATGACGTATGACTCGCACTTAATTAATCTGGGATTAATTAAATGAGAGAGAAAATTAATATGAGATTAATTGCGGAGATATTTTATCTAGGATAAAATATTATTAAAAGAGAAATAACGATTAATTTGGAATTAATCGATAAAATAATATATTCGATATATTATACGAAATTGTATTTCGACGCGGAATTGAAATTAGATTTAATTCGGACGAACGAGTTAATTTAGAATTAATTCGTTAGTGATGTGAATAGTGATTTTGCTATGCATAATTATTTATTACGTCGCAACAGAAAATTCGTTAATTTGGAATTAGCGAACCGAGCCCGGGAGTGTTTGCGAGCGCACTCGCATTGTGAACTTAAGTGCGGCCCGCAAGTCATATCAACCGTCAAATCGCTAGTCACTTCAAGTGTCAAATCACTTGTCACTTTGAGTGATGTGATGTGTGTAGGCATTGTATTTTTGCATGTGAAACCCGATGATGAGTCTCATTTGGAGGCACTACCTTTTGAGTCACGGAAGCCGCGGGAAACAGATATCGGAAGGGAAATTCAGAATAACAAGCTCACTGTCTTCGTTAGTGCTGCGTTCGTTACTTCGTTCGAACGTCAGGCAGATTGCGGACGTTCGTGTAGCGTTCGAATTGGCGTTCGAACGACGTCGGTGTTTCTGGTTTTGCTGCTAGCCTCGCACCCCAGCCCATTTAGCTCCCCAAGCCCATAAAACACATCCCAATTTAATTAAATTAAACATTAAACATTAAATAAAATATTTAAATCATTTACCAATTAAATAAAACACAAAATATAATCATACCTAATGAAGATAAATCAATATATTAACTTCCTAACTAAACAAATCACATACTAAATTAAAAAGATGTCATGCCTAATTAAAATCAATCATACCAACTTAAAGATATTGACTTCCTATTCTAGCCAAGATTTGTCCCCCCTCAATCTAATCCTTTCCTTGTCCAACACCAAATCATATCTCTTTTTAATGCACCAAATCCCTTCCTTGTGAGATAAGGGGAAGCCCTAGTCCTTCTCTATATAAACAACCCAAAACCAAAGCCATCTTCTCCTTCACACAAGATCATTCACGGTAATAGCATAAAGAAGTAAAACAATTTCTCTCCTACACCTCCTTCAACAACCGAAACCACCAGCCCTCAAACACTCTCATATTACCGAAAATACAATAGCCATTCACACCCCCTCTAACCACCAAAACACCTCATAATCACCACCGAAAATAGCAACCCACTTAAGCCTCCACAACCAGACCGAAAACACTCCCCTTTACATCACTGAAACAGTCTTTAAACTGCCTTAAAACACACCACCATAACCACCAAAAGTATACCCCCAAACAGCAGCCCCTCTCACCGCACCGAACTGACCCAAACCAGTCCCTAAATCACTCCCAAACAGCAGTAATTTAACCCCTAAAACAACAGAAAAATACACTTAAAACATTCCCTAAAAACCTTAAAAAACAAGTAACTTAAAAAACTGCATTCATAATCTTAAAAATAATCACACACAACTGCACTAAGAACCCACACAAAAACTCGGAACAGTCCGTGGGAACGTCAAAACAGGTGACCTGAATAGTGAGCAGCAAAACAGAGGCCGAACAGTAGCAGAACGGAGTCCAAACAGCAAAGCAGTGAGCTAGGACCCTAACCAGTGAACCGGAGAAGTTGAGGAGCTGTACCCTTCCGACGTCCGTGAAACGCAAGCCTGAAAGTTGGCTAAAAGGAGACCTGAGGGTATCTTTCACATTCGCTTTTGTACTATTTCTTAAATATTGCTTGTGTGATTGTCATGTTGCATGTTGTGGCCTTTGAGTAAATAAATATGCATGAATTATGAGATGTTGTACGTGTGGCTGTGGGATGGAAACCCGGACATAAATTTCATAGCCGATTCCGAATGGACGGTAATATGATCTGTACTCGGGACACAACTCCACGTACCGCTTGAGTAAACGGCACCCTCTTTTGTTTTGTGTTGCTTTTGTTTATTTATTTTTCGTCACTTGAATTCTGTATGTTGTTTATTTATGCATGATTCAATCGAGCGCATGGGCTTAGTAAGTGGAATGAAAGATCCCCTATGGGGAGGGGCTAAAGCCCTTTACCACGATGCTTTGCCGCGCCGGTTGATGTGTGTTCGGTTGGATACAAGATACGTTCAATCGGGTATACTTAGTTTGATATTATTGTCTTTATCTTTTTATGCATGGTTCAATCAAGCGCATGGGCTTAGTAAGTGGAATGAAAGATCCCTTATGGGGAGGGGTTAAAAACCCTTTACCACGATGCTTTGCCGCGCCGGTTGATGTGTGTTCGGATTGGATGTAAGATGTGTTCAATTGGGCATACTTGGTTTTGATATGATTGGCTCTATTTTTTATGTATGATGCGATCGAGCGCATGGGCTTAGTGAGTTAGTCCAAAGGTCCTCTATTTGAGAGACGAAGAGCCTAAAAGGCCACCTTTGTGACACTACTTCGCTGCGATGGACGAAGTGTGTTTGGGTTGAATGTACGTTCAATTGGGCATACGAAGTCCTACACTTTTATTTTCTTTATTTCATGTGTTGTGATGTGACGCGCATGGGCTTAGTATGTTGGTCTAAAGGTCCTCTCTTTGAGAGACCAAGAGCCCCAAAAGGCCACCTTTACGGCAGTACTTCGCCGCGCCCCCTTATTTTGTTGTTTATGTATTGCGTCCCATTTCATGCATCAGGTTTGTTCCCGTTCGAATGCGTTTACGAATGCAACTCGAACGCGCATGCATTTTGCCTTATCATGCATCAGGTCTCATTTCCGTTCGAACGCGTTCACGAACGCCATAAGAACGTGAGATTCTGTTTCATTTCTGTTCGAACGCGTTCATAAACGCCATACGAACGTGAGCATTCTGTTTCATTTCCGTTCGAACGCGTTTACGAACGCTACTCGAACGAGAACCTTCTGTTTACCGTTCGAACGCGACTACGAACGCTGCACGAACGCACACGGTAAACTGATCCTCTTGCATCACATTACGACATGTCCATCTTAGCATATAGTTACCCCTCTTCTATGTTATGCATTTGTATTACCCCTCTAGTTGTCTATTTATGTTATGCGCTTAAATATCTCTTCTTAAATATGCATGCTAATAAGAATGTTATTTGTTTGCGCTTCCGTGTTTACCAATGCGTTAATTGACTTGCACGCTTGCCGTATGATAATCCTTATGTATGCAAATTGAGACATAGATTACATGCAAATAGGCTGTATGCAAATTCGAATAATGTGTTACATATAAATTTAGATGAACCTGTTGATGTATGTATGTGAATGTATAAGCATGATATTCTTAGAAATAAGTGTTACTTAAGCCTGATTAAATTATTATATAAATCCTTTCATTACAAGTGGCATAAGTAAGGGACCATTCCGAACCCAACGGTTTGAGGTCATCCCTTGCGAGGGGTGAGTGCGGCCTTAAATCTCATTTTCCCGGTTCACACTGGGTGGCGACTCCATTATTCTCCGGTTAGTCCCCCGCGGGCTACTCCGTACTCCCACCTAGGCCGCGAGCCTAGGACAGCATGCGTCGCCCGATTTATGTGTTCCCACAATGTGTAGTACTTGTGATGTGAATAGTTAATGTAGTGGTTGGCAAAGCTTTAATAGCTTGACTTTTTGGAAAAGCAAAATTAGAAAATGAATTTGGAAATTCATAAAAGAGTATTAGATACACTTTTTGCCAACAACCAACACATTCTCTCTTCTCCTTCTTCTCTCCCATTCACGCCCAAAGTGGGCTGTTTTTCTTCTGGTTTTATCGTGAATCACAAGGTGAAAATAAGGGATTTTTGTGGCAAAAATTCCTAAGTGCTAACACACCATTTGAGTCTTGTGAAGGTGATAGGGAAACCAACCCGTGAGCTTGGAATCACCACCCAAAAGCTTGGAGCTTGGACCGAAAATGGAGGAACAAAAAAAAACAGTGGACTGTCGAGCACCTTGGAGGAGGACTTAAAGATTTTGTTCTTCGCCGCATCGCTCAACTGCTCGATGTAAGTATTCCGCAACTTCCTCGTGTATTCACATGTATGTTTTATTCTTGATAATTGATCCTCGGGACTTAGAGATTTCCCAACAATGGTATCAGAGTGAGTAAAAGCATGAAACTTGGATTTATGGTTAAAATTGGGTAAAATATGTTTGAGCATGATTTGATGAAATTGGATGATTAAGTATGCTTAAATGATGTTGAATTGAAGTTTGATTGGATCAATTTCATGAAAAATTGTTTGGAACAAATTTTGCCCAAATTCTTGGCTTGGAATTTTTGATTTTTGATTCATTGGATGACTTGAAATCAATTGGGAATGTTGATTTAATGTTGAATTGGATTCAATTGGATTGGATTTAAAATTGGACATTAAAATCTCCACATTGCCGAGACTGTGAAGTATGTATATGGGTTTGATTTTTGATAAAATGTGTTGGACATGTTTTGATGTAAATGAGCATGATTAATTAGGCTAATTGGTGTTTTGGAAATATTGATTTGGTTAATTAATTATGTTATACACTTTGGTTAATTAAATATGAAATTTGGAATTTTTGTGATTTAATTAATTTGGCTAATTTTGGAAATTGGCTTAAAAGTTGTTATTGGGCTAATTGGGCTTGGTTGTACCAAGATTGGTTTAGGCAAATTGGTTGGATCCAATTGGGCCCAAAACCGAATCCATAAAGTCCAATTACGACTAATGGACCTTAATTATTTTAATTAGGCTTAATGGGCCTAAATTGATTTCTAGGCTTATGGGGTTATTCCTTGATTGGGCTTTGGTTATTGGGTTTGACCCAAGTTGACCAAAAGTCCACGCCTTAAAGAAATTAATTGAAAGTCCATTGGACTTTAATTAAATTAACGTTGGACGTTAATCGGGCTTTGAGACCCGTAACGATTAAATTTGGAATTTAAATCGTGAAGGTTCGTTAATATAGTGTAATATTTAATTTGGAATTAAATAGTGAATTAGTATTAAATACATATTAAATTGGATTTGATGTTGTAGTTTAATTTAATTCAAGAATTTGTACTTTGAGTACTTATTCGCAAAACGAGTTTGACTCGCGCAAAATCAAATCATTGTTTGAATATTGGATGGTCATTAATTATCAGATTAATTAATTGGATTAGATTGATTGATAACATGCTTGTGTGAATACATGGTTGCGATGCATGAATAATGTATATCAGATGGATATTAGATGGGTGGGGTAATTTTGGAAATTGTTGTAATAAATTAGAATTTATTAATTGGACCTGCGTGTCCAGCCTATTACCTCTTTGACTCTATGTATTTCTCTTCTCATATTTCCCTCAATGTAAATGAGGTTTCTTTTTAGAAGTGTTATGTAACGGGTAGAAGTAAATACTTGTGCTAGCGGGAGAGAGGAAATGGAGAGATTTGATATAGGATCAATGTGTTAAGTATCCATCCACATATCATTATTATATTTATTTACGCGCCTTATTATGTGTTTAGAATGCATGTTTAAGGGTGTATGATGATGAGACCTTAACAAAGATAATAAATTGGTTGCCAATTTGAACGCGAAAAACCCTCACAAAATATTAAGCGTTTTTCCTTCCATTGAGTGATTCTTACTCAAGATCCAAGACTGGCATTGGTTTGTTGGCCAAAGTCAAGGCCTTTGTCCGTCGAGGATGTGTTTGAATCACGAGAGCTTTGTTCCATATCGGTGTCTTGTCCAAGTTGTGGTTTGTTGGCCAAAGTCAAGACCACTTCTTGTCCATCGACATTGATTACGAAGCTTTCTATAGTCAATGGGTTCCGCTTAACTGGGATCACTAAGTTTGTTGTGCCAAAGCCAATGCTTAGTTGATTCAGAGGACAAAGGTTAGGCAATATATTGGATATATTGGCATATATAAGATATATGTTTCGGACTTGGACGTCCCCCTACTGGATCTAGGAATTGGATGAGATCCAATTAATCTTAGAGATCTACCTAGTTAATTATCATATAATTTGTTGGCCAAAGTCAAGATTGTGTGATATTTAACGGGATCCTAGCCCACTAGGAAACACGGTTTCCCGAGTACTTGACAGAGGGTTAGAGGCTCGCCGAAAAATAGTGTGAGGCAAGAATTAAATTTGCAATATTCGTTTAATTACTTGCCATACACGCTCATATCAAATCATTCGTCGTTAAATAAATTAAATGTTAGTTGGACTAATATTTAAATGGTTGTTTCATTAAACAGTTGGACTGTATTCAAACTATTCATTTATAGTTGATTATATAATTGGATTATAGTAATCAATATATTTGATTTCATTAATTATAGTTGATTTTATAATTGGATTATAGTAATCAATATAATTGAATTTAACCTATTAAATTATAGTTGATTATATAGTTGGACTATAGTAATCATTATCATAAATAGTACCTAAAATCGTTGATTAAATAGTTGGACTATTAGAATCAAGATAAAACTGAAAGATTAGTGTTTAAAAACATAATCCTGGGGAAAAATATATTTAAATAACTTTAATTTTCAAATTGGGAATAAATTTCAGGATGGTCCTGGAAACTAAGAAGTTACTTTATTTGATAAAATACCATCTTAGCCTAAGCCCGGAGTTAAGCAAATAGTAGAGCATGATATTTGGAATATTCATGTGATGATAACTTTAGTGCTTAATCCATTATGCTTGCAAAATAGACTCCTTAATTTCTTAGTCAGAACTAAGGATTAGATCCTTAAAGTATGATAATGAAATTGAAGGATCTTCATAAATCTATACTTAGATTTTAGAAGTACTAAAATTGCAATACATAACTCTTGGAGAGTTAATGGCCATTCTCAAGGAGACAAAGCCAAAGTTTGCAATAAGGCAAGAAGCGCAAGTCGCATCTTACTTCGATATTCTAGAAAGCCGAGGCTAGGCCAAAGGCTTCTGGAGTGTGAAAAGGGCAAAGGCAAAGTCATTATAATCTTCTAGGAAGATAAATGACATATCCCAAAATGTCTACCTAAACTGTGGGAAATGGGATCGCGGAAGCGTGACTGCCGTTTGGACAAAGCAGACATGAAGGAATTGAAGACGGGCTAGGCTCTGACTTCAAATATGTTTGTCATAAATTATGTTCACTACTAGTATTAAAATTGGATTTTAAATATTTAGTGTGGTACATAAATATGTACTGGTGTGCAGAATCTGCTATGAGCAGGATACTGACTTCAGTTGAGATTTACCTACGAATCGGAAACGGGATGAAAGTCGCTGTTTTAACCGTAGATACCTAAGTTTAGGAACTACCATTCGGGTGTGTACTTAAATTAGGAAACTGTTAGATGTAACTAGTTTGACTAGATACATATCTATATATCAGGGTTTAACCCGTTGCGGGTATATACCTTTATATTCTAGAACACTAAAGTGTTTTATTATATAAAGATGATATTGAGATAAACACATTAGATGTGAATAACAGTATTTATATTTTGAATGTAAATAAATCTCAAACATATGACATGACAAACAAATAGCTCAAACTGATTTGATCAGAAGAAACTTAATTGTGGCATTGATGTCTGAGACACAATTTAAACAAGACTCGTATATACACTTTCGAAGAGTGGGTACTAGGAAAAATTTGATTCCATTCAAATAATGTCTACGAATCTAGTTTATTAGGCAAAGTGCCTAAAACATTTTTTACTTGGTAAAAGTGCTAATGCCACCGATCTGTTAGCCCTAGTTTATAGTGAAGCAAGTGGGCCCATGTCTAGCTAGGCTAGAGGTGGATATGAATATTTAGTGACCTTTACGGATGTGGCATCGCATTATGGTTATGTGTTTCTTTTGAAACACAAATCAGAAACTTTTAGAGTTTCGACACGAAGTAGACAAACAGATCGGCTAAAGTATAAAACCATCACGGTTAGACCATGATGAAAATACTTAAGCAATAAGTTTCTTATAATACTTGAAAGAGTATAGTATTCTTTCAATGAGGACTCCTCCCGGAACACGTCAATTTGACGGTGTGTCCGAACGGAGAAACCGAATTTTATTGGACATGATAAGGTTAATCATGAGTCGCTCTGAGCTACCATTTCCTTCAACGGATACACATAGACAGTGCAGAACTTATTTAGAATAAAGTTCCATAAAAATATGTTAGACAGACTTCATATTAGATATGAACAGGAAAGAAATCGGGTTTTCTCATTCCTGAAGATTTGGGAAGCTAGGCATATGTTTGGATGATACCAAACTACAACCCAAATCGGATAAGTGCCTAATTGTAGGTTATCCTAGGATACTAAAGTATAGTACTTATACAACTCACTAGAGAACAATGTAATTGTTGCTCTCCATGCGGTTTTCCTAAGAGGAATACCTATATGCAGTGGTAAGTGGGAGGAAAGTAAAACTCGATGAAAATCAGAGTAATATTATTCCAGGCACCAAGTCCTTATAGGAACACAAATAGTTCATCAAGGATGAAACTATACCAATAATCTTCGAATACACAAGAACCGCGTAAGTCGGAGAGAGTCAGGAAACAACCTGGGGTATGGGTTTCTGATCTCACCTCATAAAGATGTCAATCTTATTGAGGAATACAAACTGACTACGTATGAGGAAGTGATACAAGGTATCGACTCCCTATTATGGCAAAGTGCCATAAAATCCGAAATGGATTCCATGTATATCAACCAGTTTGGACACTAGTTGATGTACCGGAAGGCATTGTGCCTATTGGTACTATATAAGTCTTCAAGGAAGACATACGTGGAAGGCAACATACCAACGTACATAAGCTAAGCTTGCAGCGGAAAGGTATCATTATCAACATTGTGTCGATTACGACAAAACCTTTTACCTGTTGCCACGGTAAATCCATATGGATAATGCTTGCTGATGCTGAATATTTCATTTATGAAATGTGGCAGCTGAATGCCAAAACCTGATTTCCTTAACGGAAACCTTTAGGAGGATGTTTACAACATCCTGACGGTTTTGTCGTACCATAACTAGCAAACAAGGTTTGCAGGTTATTCGATCCATGAATGGATTGAAGCAAGCATTGCGTTCTTGGAATTATCGCTTTGATGTAATCATAATGGTATATGATTTAATTCAAAATGAAATGATTCTTGTGTATATAAGGAGGTTAGTGGGAGTGCACTGACAATTGCTGTCATAAATAATGATAATATATCATTTCTTGGAAATGATATTCCCATAATACAATCGGTGAAAGCTTGGCTTTCGAGAAAATTCTCCGTAGAATTCTTGGGAGAAACAATCTTTATTCTAGGAATAAAGATCTACTGGATAGATTTAAAGTGTTGACACTCTCCGAGAAATCGTACATTAATAAATGTACGCGACCTGGTGTCTCATACGCTTTGAGCATATGGATTCACAATCGGGTCAATCCAAGTGATAGTCATTGGATTGATTAAGAACATCCTTGAGTATCTTAGAGATCTAAGGATGCTGTCTTATACTATGGAGAGGAGAACTTGAAGTGACTAGGATCACTGTTGCAAGTTTCCTAACCGATATAAACGACTATAAGTCGTAACAAAACGATACTATAAAGTTTGAATAACGGAACAATGAGCTGGAAATCTTCCAAGCAAGATACTGTTACCGAATAAACAACAAAAGTGGGTTATTGCTAAATCTGAGGTAGCAATAGAAGCCGTCTGGATTGATAATAAATCTAATTAGATTAGATATAGTTCTGTTAGCAGCTGAGCTAGGCTTCAGCACAGGCTAAAGAATTATTGGTCTCATCAACGATCCAGATATATACTTCAACTATTCATCTGATTCGTTCGGATCATATATCGTGGCGATGTGATGATCGAATAAATCGCATTAGATGATATTCATGCAAATCCGCTGACGAAAGTCTTTCCTTAGCAATTTGAGTGAACCGTACATAGTTCGGGTGTAGGACACTCGAGTGACTGGCTATAGGCCAAGTGGGAGATTGTTGGACAGTTATGACCCATAGCGTCACTATTTGTACATATCATGGTGTTGTTGTACAAATTAACTATGTGACAAAGGAGATTGCTCTTTTATCGTTTGTGATGAGATCACCAAGATGTATAAATGATGAAAGGTCCTTATGATTAGTTCCTGGATTGAGATGATATGAGACAGTATCAATCCACGAAGGTTTAATCATTAAATATCCCTAGTCAGAGTATTATCGAGATTGGACATCGATAATGCGTAAAAGACTAGTATTACACTTGTGCGCGTTGTAGAGGCATAACGACATAGTTCTCATATATTTGGGTATAGGATACTCATGCAAGTGTAGTAGGAGGTTGTGTTTTACCGATGGTATGGAAAACAGCTTCGCTCTGGATAGACCCCTCATAATTCCATTGGTAGTATGACTATGTGTCTATGGAAGTCCGAATCAGGGTAGGTGTATTTGGTCTTAACCTGAGACTTGCACCGCTAATACTTGTGACAATCAATATGCTTTGGTTTAGGTCGTCCAGGGCTTTAACAGGTTCTGTGTACGCCTCTGCTGGGTATATTGAGAATCGTAGTGTGTTGGGTGTGATGTCGAGACGGAAGTATCACTCCAGTCATAGTGGAGATGATGGTCACGTAGGATACGGGACTGGTTCTCTTAAATGCTGCAGCTATCGAGATATTATGACTAGGTCATGTATATCCGATTATAAAGACTAGTTACCAGAGATCTGATATGTGCTTCGTACGGGGAAGACACAATTCCAGCCTCAGGCCTAGCATGTGACATCCGATACTGGATCGAAATACACAATACTACGTATACTACGCCTGATATAGATAACATATTCGTGTAAGGATATTTCTGGAGAATTGGGTAGGCATGGCGCTTTGCTAGAAGCCAACCTTGTCTTGTAAATCGGTACAAACGTAGTACGAGGTATTTACGTGTTCGGATAGTCCGACGACCGAATTTACTGCCAACATATCCGGGGATCTCATGGGTCGCTTCCCGAAGATTCACCGATGACGTATGACTGGCACTTAATTAATCTGGGATTAATTAAATGAGAGAGAAATTAATTTGGGATTAATTACGGAGATATTTTATCTAGGATAAAATATTATTAAAAGAGAGATAACAATTAATTTTGAATTAATCGATATAAAATAATATATTCGATATATTATACGAAATTGGATTTCGATGCAGAATTGAAATTAGATTTTAATTCGGGTGAACGAGTTAATTTAGAATTAATTCGTTAGCGACGTGAATAGTGATTTTGCTAGGCATAATTATTTAATTACGTCGCAACGGAAAATTCGTTAATTTGGAATAAGCGAACCCGAGCCCGAGAGTGTTTGCGAGCGCACTCGCATTGCGAACTTAAGTGCGGCCCGCAAGTCACATTAAGTGTCAAATCAATAGTCACTTCAAGCGTCAAATCACTTGTCACTTTGAGTGATGTGATGTGTAGTACTTATGATGTGAATAGTTGATGTAGTGGTTGGCAAAGCTTTAATAGCTTGACTTTTTGGAAAAGCAAAATTAGAAAATGAATTTGGAAATTCATAAAAGAGTATTAGATACACTTTTTGCCAACAACCAACACATTCTCTCTTCTCCTTCTTCTCTCCCATTCACGCCCAAAATGGGCTGTTTTTCTTCTGTTTTCTTCTGGTTTTACTGTGAATCACAATGAGAAAATAAGGGATTTTTGTGGCAAAAATTCCTAAGTGCTAGCACACCATTTGAGTCTTGCGAAGGTGATAGGGAAACCAACCCGTGAGCTTGGAATCACCACCCAAAAGCTTAGAGCTTGGACCGAAAATGGAGGAGCCAAAAAAAAACAGTGGACTGCCGAGCACCTTGGAGGAGGACTTAAAGATTTTGTTCTTCGTCGCATCGCTTAACCGCTCGATGTAAGTATTTCGCAACTTCCTCGTGTATTCACATGTATGTTTTATACTTGATAATCGATCCTCGGGACTTAGAGATTTCCCAACAGACTTAACACCTAAGCTATTAATTTTATGAGGTCAAATGATTACTAGTATCTAACAGGTTTTTTGATTGATTTGAAATGGTGACGATTCTAAATTTAAAAACAAGTAAATAAAATTGCGTGAAAGTAGATTAATGAAAATTCAATTATATAAAACTATTTAGGGTTGTGATTTCTTCCAATATCATTTTATAGTGGGGGGTAATATATTGATTTATTAACCTGGAACACTAAATTATGTAAAAGCCTCTTCTGATGGTCAACTACAAATATCCAGTATAACTCAATTGAACCATATGTCTATGTCAACAAAATTATCAGAATTCATTAAGATTAAGTTCCAATTAAGGCTACCCCCCGCCCGACAGGTATATTCCTATCCTGTAAGGAAATCTATTAAAGGGTTATCTATCCTTAAGGAAGATCGTGGGCTATTGAGTCTAAGGTCTTAAACTTAAAATCCCTATGTCTAGTTCATTTTAAGTTTACCTGGTCAATTTTATTAGTGGTCAGTTAATAAAAAGCATTAAGATTAAGACTCAATAAATAAATCTTTATATTACCCAGACTAAAATCTAACCCCTTATAAACCGGTGATATTAGAATTTATCACAACCCTAGATAACTAACTTAGTTCCGACACATAGATAGAGTTGGTAAAAACTTAAAAGACATAAAGTAAAAATGCTGAAAAGTAATTGCGGTAAAGTAAAAGCTGAAAAGTAAAATAAAATAAAATGATAAGGTAAAAGGAATTATTTTTACTACTACTAATTTAGATATCTCCAATAATATAATATATAACTTGTGATAACATTACCAACCAGCCATATAGGCGGTAATCTGATTAAGTCAAATTAAGTCCAACCAGCCATTAAGGCGGTAATATTTGTCCATAATCCAGCCATAAAGGCAGAACCAAAATAAACCAGCCATAAAGCGGAACCAAAATTAACCTGCCATATAGGCGGAACCAAAATTAATTACCAACCGACCAATCTGGCGGTATCCTTGATTAGTCAGGTTTAAACCAGATTATTAAATGAATTACCAACCGACCAATCTGGCGGTATCCTTTTTAAGTCAAATTTTAAATAGTGAATATATTATATTTAAGGGAGATTAATCTAAATAGCAATAGTAAAAGAATTACCTTTCACCCTAGCAGGGGGAAGTTACCTCCTCATGGTGAATAGTAAAAACTGTAAAAATAAATAAATTAAATTACTATTATTACAAACGTAATTAAAATTTAATTACAAACTGAAATTAAAAGAAACTAGAGAGAAGACTCCCTATTTTCATCAAAAAATGAGAGAGAATGGTACATCTAAAACTGAATCTCGAGCTCAATTTATAGACGCGGATAGGCTCGGGCGTCGCGACGCGGCTCTTTTTGCCGTGGCACTTTGAGGGCTTGACACTGGCAATTCAGATAAGGAGATAAGGCGACACATGGCAAGGCGGCTGAAGCTGAATGATTGGGCTGACGTGGCGATGACGTGGCGACACGTGGTGAAAGGGAGTGTCGGTACCGTATGATTGCGACACGTGGCAAGGCGTGATTGGTTGATGATGACGTGACGGTGACGTGTCACTTTGACTCGGTCAACTGGTGATGTGGATGATGATGTGGCGGTGACGTGGAGTGACACGTGGCACACGTGGCAATGGTGATTGTCGGCACCGTAGGATGATGACATGTGGCACGGCGCATATTAGCAGATCGTCTGTGATGGTGACATGTGTCACGGCGCACGTTAGCAGCTCTGGTGCATGTTAGGCGTCGCGACGCCAAGGGCTTGCGCGTCACGACGCGACCAAATTACAAAAATGCCATTTTTTCTAATTTTCACTGTTTTGCTCCAAATCACTTCCAGAATGTCCATAAACTTTATTTATCTACCAAATAACACAAAACACATCAAAATATTCACAAAACTCAAGAAACTATACAAAATATTAGGTTAAATGAGTGGGAAATAGTGATAGATTTACCACTCATCACACCCCCAAACCTAACATTTTCCTAGTCCTCGAGCAAAACATAAAATAAAATAACATAATAAATTTAACTAAGCCACTTTCGTAGGGATCACGGTTGCATTTAGCGTATGCACAAGCTTTTAAACCCCTAGGTGTCCCTAATGGACGAGTTGTAGTCTCGTG
Organism: Zanthoxylum bungeanum; assembly: GCA_019454045.1. Classification (NCBI taxonomy): domain Eukaryota; kingdom Viridiplantae; phylum Streptophyta; class Magnoliopsida; order Sapindales; family Rutaceae; genus Zanthoxylum; species Zanthoxylum bungeanum. Next base: position 149,012 of record SKCR01036239.1, read on the forward strand.
AGGGTTTCAGCAATGATACCCAAAATATTTTACAAAAGTAAAAAGGTAGTGAAACTAATGCACACAACAAAAAGATAAGCGAAAAGAGAATAAAGAAGTTAGTGACTAATCAGGTGAAACTTCTACTCCAAGTTACTAGTTGTTTTGTTTCTTTCTAAATTACTGAATAAATAAATTCTCCGATTATATTTACCATTCTCCATATACACAGCCAACATAATATTAAACAACTCATTTTTGCCCACAAAGTCATAAGTGCAGTTGATAAGAAAGTAATATTTTTGTCCTAAAGTTTTATCAGAATTCACACCTTTTTGCAGCAATGGAATATAAATTTTCTGATTTTTCTGATTTTTTTTATTTATATATAATATCTTCTGTCTATGTAGCGAGTGTTGGGTCGGTGACTCCCAAACCAATTGGCTTTAGGGTACCTGGTGTTAAGACACCCCTACGGACTTAATTACTCAGACTTCAGATATATATTAGCGAGCTTTGGTCCAGTGACTCCCAAACCAGTTGGTTTTGGGGCACTAGGTGTTAAAACACCCTTCCAAACTTAATAACTCGGATCTCAGACGTTTTTTTTTACTCCATCACTTTTTGAGATGCTTCCTCCAATTAAACTAGAGCACTGAATTTTACAAACTTTTCAATTTTAGCTCATGTCTGTATGTTACTATGCATGTTGATAATACCTGTCAACTAAGCATATGAAGATCCATTTTAGTCAGTATTATGGAGAATCCACAAATTAAATAATTCAAAAGGAAATAAACAAAAATTAACTTGTTCCGAAATAGGTTTGAGATACGTCTCAGGAGTGGAAACTCCTTACTCGGCTATCTATTCCCAATTTCACCTTTTTAATCAAAATAAAAACGCAAAATATTTTTGTATTTTTTTTGAAAATTTTTCAATTTTTTTGTATTTTTCGAAAAATTTTGAACTAAAAATAAAAACAACACACAACTAAAAAGAAGATATTAATCAACTAATTCCCTCCCCCAAACCTAAATGAGACATTGTCCCCAATGTCTTAAACAATAGAAGAAGAGTTTAGAAGATAATACATGGTTAGCTGAAATTCTACAGGAAATTAAAGGTTAAGATCCAGATTAATCCGACGCCTCTTACCACGATCGTCCTCGGACCAATTTATCTTTGAAAGGATAGGGTCAACTTGTGGTTCATAGGCTAAAAGTTGGTCTATTAGATCCGGAGCAGTTCTGGCAGTGAAGAGTAGTTCTTTCAAAGGTTTTGACACGAACCCATTTCTCCGGCCATCATCAAGAAACACACAAAGAAAATCATAAAATCCATCAACGTTAAACAGCCCAATTGGTTTCTGGTGTATGTTCAAGTTCGCCCAAGATAGAACTATAAGAATTTCCTCCAATGTACCCAAGCCACCTGGCAAAGTAATAAAAGCATCAGCACGGTTAATCATTTCTACCAGTCGTTCAGACATACCTGGCACGATCAGTTCTTCTCCGTTTGATGATCCAATAAGATTTGCCTCTGCCAAGGGTTTTGGGATGATTCCTAAAACGTGATTGCCTCATTCCTGTACGGCCTTTGAAACGATCCTCATTAGTCCAAGATTGCCTCCGCCATATACTAAGTGCATATTCCTTGCAGCTAAGACTCGACCAAATTCTTGTGCTGCTTCTACGTATTATGGTTTAGTACCAACACTACTACCGCACAACACACAGATGTTTTCAACTCGTCTTCTTGAAGTGGCTTCCATGTTTTACTCTGGATGTCTTCAAAAGTGCAATGATGAGTTGAATTTATAACACCTGAAAAAGGGTGAGTAAAATAATAGCACTAGTACCTGCCAAATGATAATTATTAGTTAACCAGTAAAATAAATCGTGATAGTCAAAAAAGTATGGATGCTGTCGGAGAAAATAAAAAAAAAACAACAAAACAAATCACAATTATTAGGAAAAGACAAAGCTATATAATATGTACAAGAATTTACAGCTTGATTGACGTCTATGTGTCAGAGACAAGCTTCTCATCCAATTTTCTTATAAATTGGCAAACAAGGTCTTTTTTAGTCAGATTCCCAAGACTTAACTGTTGTCTTTCTTTTTGAAATTGTGTATGTAATTTGCGAAAGGCTATGTGAACATATCCACTGGGATACGTCTCAAGAGTCGAAGATATATCATCTAAAGACTCCTTACTCAAGCCATCCCTAATGAATTAATTTTTGTCTTCGCTATTATCAGACACCATTCCTAAACAACGACAACGAGTATTGCAATTCCAGGGTGTACATTTGTAACAAACACCCATTTGCTTAGCTCTACGTTTCTTTGCATAGGTGCTTCTTCCAAAACCAGGCAGATGTGAAATAAAAGAGTCAGAAGACTCACCTGCCAATCGGACTCGTGCTTCAATTACCCATCGAATGTCATTAGGAACACCATGGATTGTTAGTAGTCTCATCCGTTCCAAACGAGCTTTGTAGACTTTCATCAGATATTTTTGAGGGATAGAAAGAAATTGCTTGTGAAGATTTGCAAGAGCTTCTTCCATCTTGAAATGTCTTAATCTGCAAAAACTAAATACACAAAATTAAATCACACCAAATCACAATATATACAAAAATTGCATGGGTTGCCTCACTGTGAGCGCTAAGTTTAAAGTCGTCAGCTAGACGTGACTGCCTGAATGTTATGCTGGATCTGAAAGTGTGACACTTTCTTTTTGTCGCTCAAATGATTCTCCCCAGTAGTGTTTGACACGCTGACTGTTGACTTTGAATGTGTTGTTGGTATTGGGATCCAGTAACTCAACAGCTCCATAAGGTAAAACCTGAGTGATCAAAAATGGACCTGACCACCTAGATTTCAACTTTCCAGGGAAAAGTTTCAACCTCGAGTTGTACAACAACACCAGCTGCCTTGGTTCCAACTGTCTGTGCGCTATTTTTTTATCATGCCATTTTTTGGTCTTTTCCTTGTACAATTTGGCATTCTCATAAGTCTGTAGACGAAATTCCTCCAATTTATTGAGTTGGTGAAGTCTTTTTTCACCTACAGCTTGTGGATCAAGATTTAACTTCTTCAGTGCCCAATACGCCTTGTGTTCAAGCTCAACTGGCAGATGGCATGCTTTCCCAAACACCAATCGATATGGGGACATACCAATGGGTGTCTTGTAAGCTGTCCGGTAGGCCCATAATGCATCATCTAGTTTTGTAGACCAATCTCTCATTGTTGATCCAACATTTCTCTCCAAGATTCTTTTGATTTCCCTGTTTGAAACCTCAACCTGTCCATTTGACTGTGGATGGTAAGCTGTGGCAACCTTGTGAGTAACTCTGTATTTGGATAGGAATGTATCGAAGTATCTGTTGCAGAAATGTGAGCCACCATTTCTGATGATTGCACGAGGTGTTCCGAACCGAGTGAAAATGTTCTTTTTCAGGAATTTGATCACCACTTTTGAATCATTGGATGTTAGTGCAATTGCTTCAACCCATTTGGAGACGTAGTCTACAGCAACCAGGATGTACAGGTTTCCGAATGATGGAACAAACGGTCCCATGAAATCAATACCCCACACATCGAATATCTCCTCTTCCATAATGTTTTGCAACGGTCTTTCATTTCTCCTGGAAATATTTCCCGTTCTCTGGCACCTGTCACATTGAAAAACAAAATGATAAGCATCTTTAAAAAGAGTGGGCCAGAATAAACCTGATTGAAGGACTTTGGCTGCAGTTTTGTTTCCGCTGAAATGTCCGTCATATGGTGATGAATGACAGTGCTGAAAAAAATTGTTGACTTCCTCATGTGGAACACACCGTCTCAGTAGTTGATCAGCACATCATTTGAATAGGTACGGCTCATTCCAAACATAATACTTGACTTCTTTGAAAAATTTCTTCCGTTGCTGAGTTGTTGACCGGTGCTTACACACGCGTATAACACAAGCGCACGTATCGTTCAAGTAGTATAAAAAGTATCGATCCCACGAGGACTGAGTTGTTGACCGGTGATTGATTGAAAAGGTGACGATTCTAAATTTTTTTTAAAAAAACAAGTAAATAAAATTGTTCGAAAGTAGGTTTAAGAAAATTCAATATTAAAAACTATCTAGGATTGTGAATCTTTCCAATATTATTTAAAAATGAAGTGGTTATCTTATAGTTGGGTAATATATTGATTTATTAACCTGGAACACTAAATTATGTAAAAGCCTCTTCCGATGGTCAATTACAAATTCCCAGTTTAACCTAATTGAACCATATGTCTATGTCAACCAAATTACCTGGATTCATTAAGATTAAGTTCCAATTAAGGCTACCCCCGCCCGACAGGTATATTCCTATCCTGTAAGGAAATCTATTAAAGGGTTATCTATCCTCAAGGAAGATCGTGGGCTATTGAGTCAAAAGTCTTAAACTTAAAATCCTTATGTCGAGTTCATTTTAAGTTTACCTAGTCAATTTTATTAGTGGCCAGTTAATAAAAAGCATTAAGATTAAGACTCAATAAATAAATCTTTATATTACCCACACTATAATCTAACCCATTATAAACCGGTGATATTGGAATTCATCACAACCCCAGATAACTAATTTACTTACAACACATAAGTAGGGCTAGTAAAATAAAAGACATAAAGTAAAAATGCCGAAAGTAAAATGCGGTAAAGTAGAAATTGAAAAGTAAAATAAAATAAAATGAAATGCTAAGGTAAAAGGAATTACTTTTATTATTTACTATTTTAGATATCTCCCATAAAATAATATATAAACTTGTGATAATATTACCAACCAGCCATATAGGCGGTAACCTGATTAAGTCAAATTAAGTCCAACTAGCCATTAAGGCGGTAATATTTGTCCATAATCCAGCCATAAAGGTGGAACCAAAATAAACCAGCCATAAAGGCGGAACCAAAATTAACCTGCCATATAGGCGGAACCAAAATTTAATTACCAACCGACCAATCTGGCGGTTTCCTTGATTAGTCAGGTTTAAACCAGATTAAAATGAATTACCAACTGACCAATATGACAGTATCCTTTTTAAGTCAAATTTTAAATAGTGAATATATTATTTTTAAGGGAGAATAATCTAAATAGAAATAATAAAAGAATTACCTTTCACCTTAGAAGAGGGAAGTTACCTCCTCATGGTTGAATAGTAAAAACTGTAAAAATAAAGAAAGTAAATTACAATTATTACAAAACGTAATTAAAATTTAATTACAAAACTTAAATTAAAAGAAACTAGATAGAAGACTCCCTATTTACATCAAAAAAATGAGAGAGAATGGTACAACTGAAATTGAAATCTCGAGCTCAATTTAAAGGCCTCGGTGGGCTCTGGGTGTCGCGACGCCAGATTCTTTTGGTCGTGGCATGCTGAGGTGATGACACGTGGCAATTCTGGATAAGGTGATAAGGTGACACGTGGCAAGGTAGTTGAAGCTCAATTATTGTGACATGTGGCGGCTCGTGATTGGTTGATGATGATTCTTATCCGCCACGTGTCAGATAAGGATAAGTCAGTCAATAATTGGCGCTGACGTGGCGACACGTGGCAATTTAACTGTCGGCACTATAGAATTGCGACACGTGGCACGCTGTGATTGATTGATGATGACGTGGTGATGACGTGGCAGTTTGACTCGGTCAATCGATTATGTGGACGATGACGTGGCTGACAGGTGGAGTGACACGTGGCGATGGCGACTGTCGGCACCGTAGGATGATGACACGTGGCACGGCGCATGTTAGCAGATCGGCTGTGATGGTGATACATGCCACGGCGCACGTTAGCAAAGTCAAATTTTCTCAGATTCAGACTTGTGGACCCGACACGTTAGCACTGTTCGGCGTACTTAGGCGTCGGACGCCAAAGGCTTTCACGTCGCGACGCGGAAAATTACCAAAATGTTTTTTTTTCCAATTTTCACTGTTTTGGTCCGAATCACCTCCAGAATGTCCTGAAACTTTATTTATCTACAAAATAACACAAAACACATCAAAATATTCACAAGACTCAAGAAACTATACAAAATATTAGGTTAAATGAGTGGGAAATAGTGATATAATTACCACTCATCACACCTTCAAACCTAACATTTTGCTAGTCCTCGAGCAAAACACAGAATAAAATAAACATCTTTAAAATAAAATTTAACTAATCCACTTTCGTAGGGATCACAGTTGCATTTAGCGTATGCAACAAGCCTTTAAACCCCTAGGTGTCCCTAGTGGACGAGTTGTAGTCTCGTGATGGTTTACAGCAATGATACCCACAAACATTTTACAAAAGTAAAAAGGTAGTGAAACTAATGCACACAAAAGCAAAAAGACAAGATAAAAGAGAATAAATAAGTTGGTGACTACTCAGGTGAAACTTCTACTCCAAGTTACTAGTTGTTTTGTTTCATTCTAAATTACTGAATAAGTAAATTCTCTGATTATATTTACCATTTTCCATATACACAGCCAACATAATATTAAACAACTCATTTTTCCCACAACAGTCATAAGTGCAGTTGATAAGAGAGTAATATTTTTGTCCTAAAGTTTTATCAGAATTAACACCTTTTTGCAGCAATGGAATAAATTTTCTAATTTTTCTGATTTTTTTCTTTGATTTTTTTATTTATATACAATATCTTCCATCTATGTAGCGAGCTTTGAGTCGGTGGCTCCCAAACCAGTTGGCTTTAGGGCACTAGGTGTTAAGACACCCCTACGGACTTAATTACTCAGACTTCAGATATATATATTTTTGCAGCATCTTTGATCCATGTAGCGAGCTTTGGGCCAGTGACTCCCAAACTAGTTGGTTTTAGGGCACTAGGTGTTAAAACACCCTTACAGACTTAATAACTCGGATCTCAGATGTTTTTTTTTTTACTCCATTGCTTTTTGAGATGCTTCCTCCAATTAAATTATAGCACTGAATATTACAAACTTTTCAATTTTAGCTCATGTCCGTATGTTACATGTATGTTAATAATACCTGTCAATTGAGCATATGAAGATCCATTTTAGTCAGTTTTATGGAGAATTTACAAATTAAATAATTCAAAATGAAATAAACAAAAATTAACTTGTTTCAAAAATGGTTTGTGATACGTCTCAGGAGTGAAAACTCTTTACTCAGCTATCCCTTACCAATTTCACCCTTTTAGTCAAAATAAAAACACAAAAACGCAAAATATTTTGTAATTTTGAAAAAATTTCATTTTTTTTGTATTTTTTGAAAAATTTTGGACTAAAAATAAAAAAACAACACACAAACTAAAAACAAGGTACTAATCAACTAATTCCCTCCCCCAAACCTAAATGAGACATTGTCCCCAATGTCTTAAACAGTAGAAGAAGAGTTTAGAAGATAATACCTGGTTAGCTGAAATTCTACAGAAAATTAAGGTTAAGATCCAGATTAATCCGACGCCTCTTACCACGATCGTCCTCGGACCAATTTATCTTTGAAAGGATAGGGTCAAATTGTGGTTCATAGGCTAAAAGTTGATCAATTAGATCCGGAGCATTTCTGGCAGTGAAGAGGAGTTCTTTCAAAGGTTTTGACACAAACCCATTTCTTTGGGCATCATCAAGAAACACACAAAGAAAATCATAAAATCCATCAACGTTGTACAGTCCAAGCGGTTTCTGGTGTATGTTCAGGTTCGCCCAAGATAATACTTTAAAAATTTCCTCCAATGTGCCCAAGCCACCTGGCAAAGCAATAAAAGCATCAGCACGGTTAATCATTTCCACTAGTTGTTCGGACATACCTGGCACAATAAGTTCCTCTCCGTTTGATGATCCAATAAGATTTGCTTCTGCCAAAGGTTTTGGGATGATTCCCAAAACATGACTGCCTCATTCATGTACGGCCTTTGAAACTATCCCCATTAGTCCGAGATTGCCTCTGCCATATACTATGTGCATATTTCTTACAGCTAAGACTCGACCCAATTCTTGTGCTGCTTCTACGTATTGTGGTTTAGTACCAACACTACTACCGCAAAACACACAGATGTTTTCAACTCGTCTTCTTGAAGTGGCTTCCATGTTTTACTCTGAATGTCTTCAAAAGTGCAATGACGAGTTGAATTTATAATACCTGAAAAGGGTGAGTAAAATAATAGCACTAGTACCTGCCAAATGACAATTATTAGTTTATCAGTAAAATAAATCGTGATAGTCAAAAAGGTCTGGATCATGTCGGAGAAAATAAAAGTAAACAACAAAACAAATCACAATTATTAGGAAATGATAAAGAGATATAATATGTACAAGAATTTACAGCTTGATTGAAGTCTATGCGTCAGGGACAAGCTTCCCATCAAATTTTCTTATAAATTGGCAAACAAGGTCTTTTTGAGTCAGATTCCCAAGCCTTAACAGTTGTCTTTCTTTTTGAAATTGTGTATGTAATTCGCGAAAGGCTATATGAACATATCCACTGGGATGCGTCTCAAGAGTCGAAGATATATCATCTAAAGACTCCTTACTCAAGCCATCCCTAATGAATTTAATTTTGTCTTCGCGATTATCAGACACCATTCCTAAATAACGACAACGAGTATTGCAATTCCAACGTGCACATTTGTAACAAACACCCATTTGCTTAGCTCTACATTTCTTTGCATAGGTACTTCTTCCAAAACCAGGCAGATGTGAAATAAAAGAGTCAGAAGACTCACCTGCCAATCGGACTTGTGCTTCAATTACCCAACGAATGTCATTAGGAACACCGTGAATTGTTAGTAGTCTCATCTGTTCCAAGCGAGCTTTGTAAACTTTCATCAGAGATTTTTGAGGGAGAGAAGGAAATTGCTTGTGAAGATTTGCTAGAGCTTCTTCCATCCTGAAATGACTTAATCTGCAAAAACTAAACACACAAAATAAAATCACACCAAATCACAATATATACAAAAATTGCATGGGTTGCCTCCCTGCTAGCGCTAAGTTTAAAGTCATCAGCTAGACGTGACTTTTTGAACGTTAGGCTGGATCTGAAAGTGTGACACTTTCTTTTTGTCCCTCAAATGATTCTCCCCAGTAGTGCTTGACACGCTAACTGTTAACCTTGAATGTGTTGTTGGTATTGGGATCCAGTAACTCAACAGCTCCATATGGTAAAACTTGAGTGATCACAAATGGACCTGACCACCTAGATTTCAACTTTCCAGGGAAAAGTTTCAACCTCGAGTTGTACAACAACACCTGCTGCCTTGGTTCCAACTGTCTGTGCACTATTTTTTTATCATGCCATTTTTTGGTCTTTTCCTTGTACAATTTGGCATTCTCATAAGTCTGTAGACGAAATTCCTCCAATTTATTGAGTGAAGTCTTTTTTCACCTGCAGCTTGTGGATCAAGATTTAACTTCTTCAGTGCCCAGTACGCCTTGTGTTCAAGCTCAACTGGCAGATGGCATGCTTTCCCAAACACCAATCGATATGGGGACATACCAATGGGTGTCTTGTAAGCTGTCTGGTAGGCCCATAATGCATCATCTAGTTTTGTAGACCAATCTCTCCTTGTTGATCCAACATTTCTCTCCAAGATTCTTTTGATTTCCCTGTTTGAAACCTCAACCTGTCCATTTGACTGTGGATGGTAAGCTGTGGCAACCTTGTGAGTAACTCCGTATTTGGATAGGAATGCATCGAAGTATCTGTTGCAGAAATGTGAGCCACCATCACTGATGATTGCACGAGGTGTTCCGAACCGAGTGAAAATGTTCTTTTTCAGGAATTTGATCACCACTTTTGAATCATTGGATGGCAGTGCAATTGCTTCAACCCATTTGGAGACGTAGTCTACAGCAACCAGGATGTACAGGTTTCCGAATGATGGAACAAACGGTCCCATGAAATCAATACCCCACACATCGAATATCTCCTCTTCCAGAATGTTTTACAACGGTCTTTCATTTCTCCTGGAAATATTTCCCGTTCTCTGGCACCTGTCACATTGAAAAGCAAAAAGATAAGCATCTTTAAAAAGAATGGGCCAGAACAAACCTGATTGAAGGACTTTGGCTGCAGTTTTATTTCCGCTGAAGTGTCCGCCATATGGTGATGAATGACAGTGCTGCAAAACACTGTTGACCTCCTCATGTGGAACACATCGTCTCAATAATTGATCAGCACACTGTTTGAACAGGTACGGCTCATCCCAGACATAATACTTGACTTCTTTGAAGAACTTCATCCGTTGCTGAGTTGTCCATTCCAACGGTCATTTTCCTGACACAATGTAGTTGACATAGTCAGCATACCAAGGAGCATCTTGCTGTTTCATGGCAAATAGCTATTCATCTGGAAAATTTTCTTTGATTTATAGATCTTTGTCAGCTGTTTCTCCATTCTCGAGCCTCGATAGATGATCTACCACATTATTCGTTGTCCCGTTCCTGTCTCGAATCTCCACGTCAAATTCTTGCAGAAGAAGTATCCAACGGATCAATCTGGGTTTGGCATCTTTCTTCATGATCAAGTATTTGATTGCTGAATGATCTGTGTAGACCACCACTTTGGGACCCAGCAGATAGGAGCGAAATTTGTTGAAAGCGTACACAACTGCGAGCAACTCTTTTTCAGTGGTTGTGTAGTTGAGTTGAGCTTCATTCAGAGTTCTGCTAGAGTACTAAATGGTGTGGAAAATCTTTGCTTTGCGTTGTCCCAAAACTGCACCTACAGCAAAATCACTAGCATCGTACACTGCATAGGACTCACCCAAGTGCTATCTAAGATGGGGTAAATGATGTCAGTATCCAACCATTTGATGATTTCTTTCTTCACGACTTTCTTCATGATTGGATTGAGTCTTCGTTGACGCTCCATTGTGGGTTTGTACTCATCATTCATCATAATCTTGTGCATGCAAAATGATGGAGTAATGCCTCTAATGTCTGCTATAGTCCGGCAAATGGCTCTTTTGTGCTCTCGTAATACTCTCAGTATCTTTTCTTCCTGATCCAATGTTAGTAAAGAAGAAATAATAATAGGTAATTCAGAAGAGTTTCTAAGAAATGCATACCTGAGATTACTCGGAAGTAACTTCAGCTCTAACTGTGGTGGTTCTTCAATCGAATGCTTGATTCGATCTTTCTTTGGCAGTTCCAAGCTTTCAACTGGTGGTGTCGCTTTGAATCGAAATGGTTTGTCAAGGTAGTTGATACATTCCAGGATTTCAGCATCTAGCTCGCTGTCAGTCATGTTGGTGATGCAAGATTCAAGTGTATCTGTGGGATTTGGCTCAGTATTTTGAACGATACTATCAACAGCATCAACTCTGAAGCATTCTTCTTCCTTTTCATCGCTCGGGAATTTCATGGCTTTGAAAACATTAAAGGTCACTTCTTGGTCCTGCACTTTCATGGTCAGTCCTCCTTTTTGCACATCAATCACAGTTTTACCTGTAGCCAAGAATGGTCTCACAAGAATGATAGGTATTTCTTTTCCTTCTTCCATGTCAAGGATGATGAAATCTGCTGGGAGAATTAGTTTGTCTACTTTGACCAGCACATCTTCAACAACACCTCTTGGAAATGCGAGTGTTCGATCAGCAAGTTGCAATGAAACTGAGGTAGGCATTGCTTCTCTAATCTGCAGTTTCCTGTAAATAGAAAAAGGCATCAAGTTAACACTGGCTCCTAAATCACATAAAGCCTTACCGATGTAATGTTCTCCAATGGTGCATGGGACAGTGAAACTGCCAGGATCTTTCAACTTCGGGGGAAGTTTCCTCTGAATGATGGCGCTACATTCTTCCGTTAATGATATTGTTTCGTAGTCTCCTAATCTTCGTTTTCGTGAAAGAATGTCTTTCATGAATTTTACATAGCTGGGCATTTCTTCCAAGGCTTCTGCAAATGGAATGTTGATGTGAAGCTTTTTGAACACCTCCAAGAATCGAGCAAACTGCTTGTCCAGTTTGTTTTTCTGAATTCGTTGAGGAAAATGTGGAGGTGGAATGATCTGTTCTTTTTCCTCCATCTGTGGAACTGCATCTTTTGGAACTTCCTCAATTATTGCCTTGATTCCAACATCTTTGTTGATCTCAGTACCACTTTTTAAGGTAATGGCTTGACATTGCTCATTCCCTCGGTTCCTTGGATTTGGTTCTGTGTTGCTGGGAAGACTACCTGGCGGTCTGTAACTCTGAGCATTGGCCAGTTGTCCAATTTGATTCTCCAGTGCTTTGATGGAAGCTGATTGGCTCTGAAACATAGTATCGTACTTTTTAAACTGATTCAGCACTTCTGCTATTCCTGGTTCATTTGCCTACTCATGTCCTTTGTTCTGTTGCTGGAATCCATGTGGTGGATAGTTCTGCTGTTGGAATCCAGATGGTGGATTGTTCTTTTGCCCTGAATTGTTGCTCCATGAAAAATTAGGATGATTCCTCCACCCTGGGTTGTAGGTGTTCGAGTATGGATTATTCCCCTGTCTGTTGAAATTTTTGACATAATTCACCGTCTCTTCAAGTTGGTTTGGTTCTGGTGCTCCTCCATATGGTGAACTTGTGGATCCAGTGGTAAAAGTCTCCATGAATTTGCATATCTGATCCAGCTTGGCGTTGACTGATGTATTGGCTCCACTTTCATAAATTCCTGCAATTCTTTGGATCATGCTCCTTTCTGTTGGCCATAAGGAATTGTTGTTGGCTATTTCTTCGATTAGGTCCCAGGCTTGATCTTCTCCTTTTGCCATTAGAGCTCCTCCAGCAGCAGCATCGATTGTGGTTCTCATTATTCCAGAAAGTCCATTCTAGAATGTTTGGACTTGAAGCCATTTTGGAATCTCAAGGTGAGGACATTTCCGGAGCAAATCTTTGTACCTTTCCCAAGCTTCGTAGAGAGTTTATGATTGTTTTTGTACAAAGGATGTGATGTCATTCCTTAGCTTTCCAGTTCTGGCTGGTGGAAAGTAATTTACAAGAAATTTGGTGGCTAAAGTGTTCCAAGTTTTGATGGAACCTGCTAGTAGTGAATGTAGCCAAGCTTTAGCTCTGTCCTTCAAGGAGTATGGGAAAACACGCAGTCTCATTACTTCTTCAGCTTCTCGGTTGTAATTGAAAGTGCCGAAAACTTCCAGGAAGTTGCTGAAGTGGGCATTTGGATCTTCAGTTGCATTTCCCCTAAACTGTACTGACTGTTGAATCATCTGGATGCATGTTTTGATGTCACCTGCATTTGCCGGTAAGGGAGGAAGTACAATACAAGAAATGAGTCTGCCAACCACCGGAATGGTGCTGTCTCGAATGGGAATTGGTGGTGCAACCTCCAAAGGTTCATGTTCCATGTTGACTAAAGCTTCTTGGCCTTCTCGCTTTTCCCTTCTCAACTGTCGGATGGTTCTTTCAATTTATGGGTCAAGCGGTCGAAGTTTAAAGCTTCTGGTTCATCTCATGAAGTTTCTGAGAACCTGAAACACAAGAAAATAAAAACAATAAGTAAAAAGAAAATTAGATACAAGTAAAAGTATCTAACCTCTAAACTAATAGTGAAAGATAATTAAGTCCCCAGCAACGGCGCCAAAAACTTGATCGGTGCTTACACACGCGTATAACGCAAGCGCACGTATCGTTCAAGTAGTATAAAAAGTATCGATCCCACGATGACTTAATATCTAATCTATTAATTTTATGAGGTCAAATGATTACTAGTATCTAACAGGTTGTTTGATTGATTTGAAAAGGTGACGATTCTAAATTTTTTTTAAAAAAACAAGTAAATAAAATTGTTCGAAAGTAGGTTTAAGAAAATTCAATATTAAAAACTATCTAGGGTTGTGAATCTTTCCAATATTATTTAAAAATGAAGTGGTTATCTTATAGTTGGGTAATATATTGATTTATTAACCTGGAACACTAAATTATGTAAAAGCCTCTTCCGATGGTCAATTACAAATTCCCAGTTTAACCTAATTGAACCATATGTCTATGTCAACCAAATTACCTGGATTCATTAAGATTAAGTTCCAATTAAGGCTACCCCCGATCGACAGGTATATTCCTATCCTGTAAGGAAATCTATTAAAGGGTTATATATCCTCAAGGAAGATCGTGGGCTATTGAGTCTAAGGTCCTAAACTTAAAATCATTATGTCTAGTTCATTTTAAGTTTACCTAGTCAATTTTATTAGTGGCCAGTTAATAAAAAGCATTAAGATTAAAACTCAATAAATAAATCTTTATATTACCCAAACTATAATTTAACCCCTTATAAACCGGTGATATTAGAATTCATCACAACCATAGATAACTAATTTAGTTACAACACATAACTAGGGCTAGTAAAATAAAAGACATAAAGTAAAATTGCCGAAAGTAAAATGCGGTAAAGTAGAAATTGAAAAGTAAAATAAAATGAAATGAAATGCTAAGGTAAAAGGAATTACTTTTACTATTTACTATTTTAGATATCTCCCATAAAATAATATATAAACTTGTGAAAATATTACCAACCAGCCATATAGGCGGTAACCTGATTAAGTCAAATTAAGTCCAACTAGCCATTAAGGCGGTAATATTTGTCCATAATCCAGCCATAAAGGCGGAACCAAAATAAACCAGTCATAAAGGCGGAACCAAAATTAACCTGCCATATAGGCGGAACCAAAATTTAATTACCAACCGACCAATCTGGCGGTATCCTTGATTAGTCAGGTTTAAACCAGATTAAAATGAATTACCAACCGACCAATATGGCAGTATCCTTTTTAAGTCAAATTTTAAATAATGAATATATTATTTTTAAGGGAGATTAATCTAAATAGCAATAGTAAAAGAATTACTTTTCACCTTAGCAGAGGGAAGTTACCTCCTCATGGTTGAATAGTAAAAACTGTAAAAATAAAGAAAGTAAATTACTATTATTACAAAACGTAATTAAAATTTAATTACAAAACTTAAATTAAAAGAAACTAGAGAGAAGACTCCCTATTTACATCAAAGAAATGAGAGAGAATGGTACAACTCAAACTGAAATCTCGAACTCAATTTATAGGCCTCGGTGGGCTCTGGGCGTCGCGACGCCAAGGCCTTTGGCGTCGCGATGCCAGCTTCTTTTGGTCGTGGCATGCTGAGGTGATGACACATGGTGATTCTGGATAAGGTGATAAGGTGACACGTGGCAAGGTAGTTGAAGCTCAATTATTGTGACACGTGGCGGCTCGTGATTGGTTGATGATGATTCTTATCCGCCATGTGTCAGATAAGGATAAGTCAGTCAATAATTAATGCTGACGTGGCGACATGTGGCAATTTGACTGTCGGTACCATGGAATTGCGACACGTGGCACGCTGTGATTTGTTGATGATGATGTGGCGATGACGTGGCAGTTTGACTCGGTCAACCGGTGATGTGGACGATGACGTGGATGACATGTGGAGTGACACATGGCGACACGTGGCGATGGCGACTGTCGGCACCGTAGGATGATGACACGTGGTACGGTGCATGTTAGCAGATCGGCTGTGATGGTGACACGTGGCACGGCGCACGTTAGCAAAGTCAAATTTTCTCAGATTATGACTTGTGAACCTGGTGCATGTTAGCACTGTTCGGCGTACTTTAGGCGTCGCGACACCAAAGGCTTTCGCGTCGCGATGCGGAAAATTACCAAAATGCCCTTTTTTCCAATTTTCACTGTTTTGGTCCAAATCACCTCCAGAATGTCCTGAAACTTTATTTATCTACAAAATAACACAAAACACATCAAAATATTCACAAGACTCAAGAAACTATACAAAATATTAGGTTAAATGAGTGGGAAATAGTGATATAATTACCACTCATCAGTTGTCCATTCCAACGACCATTTTCCTGACACAATGTAGTTGACATAGTCAGCATACCAAGGGACTTCCTGCTGTTTTATGGCAAACAGCTGTTCATCTGGAAAAGTTTCTTTGATTGACAGTTCTTTGCCAGCTGTTTCTTCATTCTCGAGCCTCGACAGATGATCTTCCACTTGGTTCGTCTAATTCTTGCAGAAGAAGTATCCAAATGATCAATCTGGGTTTGCAATATTTCTTCGTGATCAGATATTTGATTGCTGAATGATCTGTGTAGACCACCACTTTGGGACCCAGCAGATAGGAGCAGAATTTGTCAAAAGCGTACACAACTGCGAGCAACTCTTTTTCGGTGGTTGTGTAGTTGAGTTGAGCTTCATTTAGAGTTTTGCTGGAATAATAAATGGTGTGGAAAATCTTTGCTTTACATTGTCTCAAAACTGCACCTACAGCAAAATCACTAGCATCGTACATTACCTCAAATGGAATGGTCCAGTCTGGTGCTACAATGATGGGGGCAGAAACCAGCTTTTGTTTTAAGATCTCGAAAGCTTCCTGGCATTCTTTGGTGAAGTTGAAAGGCACATCATTCTCCAGAAGATTGCAAAGAGGTTTTGCAATTTTGGAAAAGTCTTTGATAAATCTCCTGTAAAAACCTACATGTCCAAGAAAACTTCGAATATCTTTTACTGATGTTGGTGGAGGTAGTTTTTCAATTGTTTCAATCTTTGCTTTGTCTACCTCGATTCCCTTTTGTGAGATCCGGTGTCCAAGAACAATGCCTTCCTGCACCATAAAGTTGCATTTCTCCCAGTTGAATATCAGGTTTGTATCTTCGCACCTTTGTAACACATGTTCCAAATTTTGCAAACAATGGTCAAAAGAATCTCCAAACACAGAAAAGTCATCCATGAAAACCTCCATACTCTGCTCCAGCATGTCTGAGAAGATGGCCATCATGCAACGCTGGAATGTGGCAGGGGCATTACATAATCCAAATGGCATCCTGCGGAAAGCAAAAGTACCATAGGGACATGTAAATGTAGTTTTCTCCCGATCTTCTGGTGCAATGGCAATCTGATTGTACCCTGAATATCCGTCAAGAAAGCAATAGAACTCATATCCTGCCAGTCTGTCTAACATCTGGTCAATGAAAGGAAGTGGAAAATGATCATTTATCATGGCTTTGTTCAACTTCTTGTAGTCCATGCATACTCTCCATCCAGTCACCGTTCTTGTTGGAATCAGCTCGTTCTTTTCATTGGTGACCACAGTAATTGCTCATTTCTTTGGCACACACTGCATAGACTCACCCCAAGTACTATCTGAGATGGGGTAAATGATGCCAGCATCCAACCATTTGATGATTTCTTTCTTCACGACTTCCTTCATGATTGGATTAAGTCTCCATTGATGTTCCACTGTGGGTTTGTACTCATCGTTCATCAGAATCTTGTGCATGCAAAATGATGGACTAATGCCTCGAATGTCTGCTATAGTCCAGCCAATGGCTTTCTTGTGCTCTCGTAACACTCTCAGCAACTTTTCTTCCTGCTCCAATGTTAGCGAAGATGAAATAATAACAGGTAATTCAGAAGAGTTTCCAAGAAATGCATACCTGAGATGGCTCGGAAGTAACTTCAGCTCCAGCTGTGGTGGTTCTTCAATCGAAGGCTTGATTCGATCTTTCTTTGGCAGTTCCAAGCTTTCAACTGGTGGTGTTGCTTTGAATCGGAATGGTTTGTCAAGGTAGTTGATACATTCCAGGATTTCAGCATCTAGCTCGCTGTCAGTCATGTTGGTGATGCAAGCTTCAAGTGTATCTGTGGGATTTGGCTTAGTATTTTGAACGATACTATCAACAACATCAACTCTGAAACATTCTTCCTCTTTTTCTTCACTCGGGAATTTCATGGCTTTGAAAACATTGAAGGTAACTTCTTGGTCCTGGACTTTCATGGTCAATTCTCTTTTTTTGTACATCAATCACAGTTCGACCTGTTACCAAGAATGGTCTCCCAAGGATGATCGGCACATCTTTGTCTTCATCCATGTCAAGGATAATGAAGTCTGCTGGGAGAATGAGTTTATCAACTTTGACCAGCACATCTTCAATGACTCATCTTGGAAATTCGAGCGTTCTATCAGCAAGTTACAGTGAGACTAAGGTAGGCATTGCTTCTCCAATTTGCAGTTTCCTGTAAATAGAAAAAGGCATTAAATTAACACTTGCACCTAAATCACATAAAGCCTTACCAATGTATTGTTCTCCAATGGTGCATGGGACAGTGAAACTGCCAGGATCTTTCAATTTCTGGGAAAGTTTCCTCTGAATGATGGCATTGTATTCTTCTGTCAATGCTACTGTCTCGTAGTCTCCCAATCTCCATTTTCGTGAAAGAATATCTTTCATGAATTTGACATAGCTGGGCATTTGTTCCAAGGCTTCTGTAAATGGGATGTTGATGTGAAGCTTTTTGAAAACCTCCAGGAATCGAGCAAACTGTTTGTCCAGTTTTTTTTTTTGAAGACGCTGAGGAAAAGGTGGAGGTGGAGTGATCTGCTCTTTTTCCTTTGCTTCTTTTTCATTTGCTTCTTTTTCCTCCATCTGTTGCTCTGCTTCTTTTGGAACATCTTCAATGGTTGCCTTGACTCCAACATCTTTGTTGATTTCAGTACCACTTTTCAAGGTGATGGCTTGACATTGCTCCTTCCCTCGGTTTCTTGGATTTGGTTCTGTATTGCTGGGAAGATTTCTTGGTGGTCTGTAACTCTGAGAATTGGCCAGTTGTCCGATCTGATTCTCCAATGCTTTGATAGAAGCAGATTGCCTTTGAAATATAACATCATATACTGCTTGTTGCTTTTTGAACATCTCTGCAATCCATTCTTTCATTTCTGGTTCTTTTTCAAACTCCTGGCTTTTGTTCTGTTGCTGGAATCCAGGTGGTGGATAGTTCTTTTGCCCTGAATTGTTGCTCCATGAGAAATTGGGATGATTCCTCCACCCCGGGTTGTAGGTGTGGAATATGGATTGTTCCCCTGTCTGTTGAAATTATTGACATAATTCACCGTCTCTTCAAGTTGGTTTAGTTCTGGTGCTCCTCCATATGGTGAACTTGTGGATCCAATGTTGCTTTGCTTGCCGAGAGTCTCCATGAATTTGCATATTTGATCCAGTTTGGCACTGGCTGCTGAATTGGCTCCAACTTCATAAATTCCAGCAATTCGTTGAATCATGCTCCTTTATGTTGGCCACAAGGAATTGTTGTTGGCCATTTCTTTGATTAGGTCTCAGGCTTGATCTTCTCATTTTGCCATTAAAGCTCCTCCAGCAGCAGCATCGATTGTGGTTCTCATTATTCCAGAAAGTCCATTATAGAATGTTTGGACTTGAAGCCATTTTGGAATCTCATAGTGAGGACATTTCCGGAGCAAATCTTTGTACCTTTCCCAAGCTTCGTAGAGAGTTTTTCATTCTTGTTGCACAAATGATGTGATGTCATTCCTCAGCTTTCCGGTTCTGGCTGGTGGAAAGTACTTTGCAAGAAATTTGGTGGCTAAAGTGTTCCAAATTGTGATAGAACCTGCTGGTAGTGAATGTAGCCAAGCTTTAGCTCTGTCTTTCAGGGAATATGGAAAAACTCGCAGTCTCATTGCTTCTTCAGCTTCTCGGTTGTAATTGAAAGTGCCGCAAACTTCCAGGAAGTTGCTGATGTGGGCATTAGGATCTTCAGTTACATTCCCCCCAAACTGAACTGACTACTGAATCATCTGAATTCATGTTTTGATGTTACCCACATTTGCTGGTAAGGGAAGAAGTACAATACAAGTAATGAGTCTGTCAACCACCAGAATGGTTCTGTCTCGAATGGGAATTGGTGGTGCAACCTCCAAAGGTTCAGGTTCCATGTTGACTTTTACTTCTTGGCCTTCTCGCTTTCCCTTCTCAACTGTCTGATGGTTCTTTCAATTTCTGGGTCAAGCGGTCGGAGTTCAAAGCTTCTGGTTCGTCTCATGAAGTTTCTGAGAACCTGAAACACAAGAAAACAAAAACAATAAGTAAAAAGAAAATTAGATACAAGTAAAGGTATCTAACCTTAAAACTAATAGTGAAAGATAAATAAGTCCCTGGCAACGGCGCTAAAAACTTGACCGGCGTAAACACACGCGTATAACGCAAGCGCACGTATCGTTCAAGTAGTATAAAAAGTATCGATCCCACGAGGACTTAACACCTAAGCTATTAATTTTATGAGGTCAAATGATTACTAGTATCTAACAGGTTGTTTGATTGATTTGAAATGGTGATGATTCTAAATTTAAAAACAAGTAAATAAAATTGCGTGAAAGTAGATTAATGAAAATTCAATTCTATAAAACTATCTAGGGTTGTGATTTCTTCCAATATCATTTTAAAGATGAAGTGGTTATTTTATAGTTGGGTAATATATTGATTTATTAACCTGGAACACTAAATTATGTAAAAGACTCTTCCGATGGTCAACTACAAATATCCAGTATAACCCAATTGAACCATATGTCTATGTCAACCAAATTATCTGAATTCATTAAGATTAAGTTCCAATTAAGGCTACCCCCGCCCGACAGGTATATTCATATCCTGTAAGGAAATCTATTAAAGGGTTATCTATCCTTAAGGAAGATCGTGGGCTATTGAGTCTAAGGTCTTAAACTTAAAATCCATATGTCTAGTTCATTTTAAGTTTACCTAGTCAATTTTATTAGTGGCCAGTTAATAAAAAGCATTAAGAATAAGACTCAATAAATAAATCTTTATATTACCCAAACTAAAATCTAACCCCTTATAAACCGGTGATATTAGAATTTACCACAACCCTAGATAACTAACTTAGTTACGACACATAGCTAGAGTTGGTAAAAACTTAAAAGACATAAAGTAAAAATGCTGAAAAGTAATTGCGGTAAAGTAAAAGCTGAAAAGTAAAATAAAATCAAATGCTAAGGTAAAATGAATTATTTTTACTACTACTAATTTAGATATCTCCCATAATATAATATATAAACTTGTGATAACATTACCAACCAGCCATATAGGCGGTAACCTGATTAAGTCAAATTAAGTCCAACTAGCCATTAAGGCGGTAATATTTGTCCATAATCCAGCCATAAAGGCGGAACCAAAATAAACAACCATAAAGGCGGAACCAAAATTAACCTGCCATATAGGCGGAACCAAAATTTAATTACCAACCGACCAATCTGGCGGTATCCTTGATTAGTCAGGTTTAAACCAGATTAAAATAAATTACCAACCGACCAATCTTGCGGTATCATTTTTTAAGTCAAATTTTAAATAGTGAATATATTATATTTAAGGGAGGTTAATCTAAATAGCAATAGTAAAAGAATTACCTTTCACCCTAGCAGGGGGAAGTTACCTCCTCATGGTGAATAGTAAAAACTGTAAAAATAAAGAATGTAAATTACTATTATTACTAAACGTAATTAAAATTTAATTACAAAACTGAAATTAAAAGAAACTAGAGAGAAGACTCACTATTTTCATCAAAGAAATGAGAGAGAATGGTACATCTAAAACTGAAATCTCGAGCTCAATTTATAGGCGCGGATAGGCTTCGGGCGTCGCGACGCCAATAGTTATAGTGTCGCGACGCCGTCTCTTTTTGGCGTGGTACTTTGAGGGCTTGACACGTGGCAATTCGGATAAGGAGATAAGGCGACACGTGGTAAGGCGGCTGAGAGCTGAATGATTGCGATGACGTGGCGGTGACTTGGCGACACGTGGCGAAAGGGAGTGTCGGCATCGTAGGATTGCGACATGTGGCAAGGCGTGATTGGTTGATGATGACGTGTCACTTTGACTCGGTCAACTGGTGATGTGGATTATGACATGGCGGTGATGTGGAGTGACACGTGGCACACGTGGCAATGGTGATTGTCGGCACCGTAGGATGATGACACGTGGCACGGCGCATGTTAGCAGATCGGATGTGATGGTGACATGTGTCACGGTGCACGTTAGCAGCTCTGGTGCATGTTAGGCGTCGCGACACCAAGCCAAATTACAAAAATGCCTTTTTTCTAATTTTCACTGTTTTTCTCCAAATCACCTCCAGAATATCCTGAAACTTTATTTATCTACAAAATAACACAAAATACATCAAAATATTCACAAAAATCAAGAAACTATACAAAATATTAGGTTAAATGAGTGGGAAATAGTGATAGATTTACCACTCATCACTCATATGCCACATTTCAATATTATTTATATTGGATAT
Organism: Zanthoxylum bungeanum; assembly: GCA_019454045.1. Classification (NCBI taxonomy): domain Eukaryota; kingdom Viridiplantae; phylum Streptophyta; class Magnoliopsida; order Sapindales; family Rutaceae; genus Zanthoxylum; species Zanthoxylum bungeanum. The sequence continues at coordinate 171,112 of SKCR01036239.1, forward strand.
TTTACGTTTATTAATTCCAGCATTATAGATATCTTGTGAGGTATGCAAAATGTAATGACCATGCTCATTTGGACAAACAAGGATTTGAACATTATATCTATCATATAAATATAAAGAACGATTCTTAATATTTACATTATATCATTTAGTATCTAATACAAAAAGTGACACAATGTTTGCAACACATCCTGGTTCAAAAAAGCATTCATGCAACAAAAGTCTCCCACTGGGTAGAGGAATCTCCCATAAGCCCACAACAATTGCATCCAAAGAGTCGCCACTCCCGAATCACAACTGCATCTCCCCAGATTTTAGCCGTCTACTTCCCTTCAACACCTGCAATGAATTGCAAATGTGAATTGGACAAGCAGAATCCAAAATCCAACTGGATGACATAGCTTCACAAGTTGATGAGATATCAATAATGGGAAAAATAAAAGTACCTGAAGTAGATACTCTTTCCTTTCTGATCTGGGCCAAGTAATCAGGACAGTTCCTCTTCCAATGGCTGATCTTACTGCAGTGGTGGCATTTATCTTCGGCAGCTCTATTTGGTTTAGCTATCTTACCCTGTGGTGGAAGATTCAAACCCTTCTTTTTCTTACCTTCTTCCCTTTCAATTTAGATTGGGTGGAAGCAGAAAAAATAGTGGGTTTAGGAGGGTGAGTCGGTACTCACTTCCTTAACTTGTGAGGTATGCAAAATGTAATGACCATGCTCATTTGGACAAACAAGGATTTGAACAGTATATCTATCATATAAATATAAAGAACGATTCTTAATATTTACATTATATCCTTCAGTATCTAATACAAAAAGTGACACAATATTTGCAACACATCCCGGTTCAAAAAAGCATTCATGCAACAAAAGTCTCCCACTGGGTAGGGGAATCTCCCATAAGCCCACAACAACTGCATCCAAAGAGTCGCCACTCCCGAATCACAACTGCATCTCCCCAAATTTTAGCCGTCTACTTTCCTTCAACACCTGCAACGAATTGCAAATGTGAATTGGACAAGCAAAATCGAAAATCCAACTGGATGACATAGCTTCACAAGTTGATGAGATATCAATAATGGGAAAAATAAAAGTACCTGAAGTAGATACTCTTTCCTTTCTGATCTGGGCCAAGTAATCAGGACAGTTCCTCTTCCAATGGCTGATCTTACTGCAGTGGTGGCATTTATCTTCGGCAGCTCTATTTGGTTTAGCTATCTTACCCTGTGGTGGAAGATTCAAACCCTTCTTTTTCTTACCTTTCTTCTTCTTCCCTTTCTGTTTAGATTGGGAGGAAGCAGAAAAAATAGTGGGTTTAGGAGGGTGAGTCGGTACTCCCTTCCTTAAATCTTCCTCCGTAGTTTGTAACATCTTATGCAGCTCATGGTAAGAACAGCTAATCCCATTCATATTGAAATACATTACAAATTGGCGATATGATGCTAGGAGAGATCCAAGTATGACACTTCGTCCTAAAGTGTCATTCAGAGGGAAATTATAGCGCCTCAATTGTTCGATCAAATCAATCAGATGAAGTGCATGAGGGCTCACAGCCTTCCCATCTTCAAGTTTTGCATGGAATAATTGCATTGCAATTGTATGAACTGAGACTTGTTCTTGGTTCATAAAGGACTCTGGCAGTCGCATCATCATAGTATATGCGTCAGGCAATCCAAAATATTGCCTTTTAAGTTCTGGCTCCAAAGAACTGAGAATATATGATTTGACCCTCCTATCATCATCTCTCCACTTTTGGAGAGTCTCATGTTCCTCTTGTGTTGCATCATCTGCTATGGCAAGTGGAAACGGACCTTCTAACATATATTTTATTTGCTCAAACCCAAGAATAATTCTTAGATCCAAGTCCCAATCTACAAAGTTTTCGGTGCCTTTAAGCTTGTTTGTATCAAGTATACGAGCAAAAGGATTAGAAGAAGGTGCTGCCATCGCAAATCTATCATATAGATACCGAAAAATGATTAGCAGACAGAACAGTTTCATATAATATAAAATAAACAAAGCATAAATAGATCATTGATTTTTAATCTAAAAATGTCTCTCCCACTCTTACATGCAATACTGTAATCCCCAAACAGAATGCAAATAAACAATTAATCAAATTAAATATAATAGTGAAAGGTGGATCCCATGAATATATTTCAGCTCACAGCTTTGGCAGGATCTCGCCTATGTATATTCATTAGGTAGACAACTCATTGCCAATCACTCACTAGTGATTCCTCGGTTCCGGTCCTGGTCATTTCTCGTTGTGACAGTTTTGACACGTTCACAATGAGGCGTACTAAGGTTAAACTTGTCAATGATAAATTCAAGATACTTGCGTAGTCCTGACAGCATTGGCACGTCAAGATTTCCGCTTTCTCTTAAATTTATCTAGTATCACATATACATCCGGTATGGATAAATTTCTATCAATTACACCCTCACTGCTTTGGCACTTTCTCGGATGCAGCCACAGAATAAATATCCATAAACCGTATTGACAAGACGGACCAAGAAATATGCATTCAATACATATTACTTAAAAACCTTATTAATTAGGGATATTTCTGCAAAGATGTTACGCATTTAATTTAATCAAATTAAATAAATACAAGCATGTATAAAGTAAGGACAACATTAAACATTGAATTTAAATGCACATTCATATCATGTGTTCAGGTTCAGACCTGTTCTGATACCATTTTTGTTGGGGTTTTAGGCGGCAATTCCGGGTAAACGCAGCGGAACGCGGAAAATCAAAATTTTCCGATTTCGATAATTTTCATGGGTAATTAAAATAAACTAATTTTTTTTAATTACTCAATACTTAGAAACTGAAATTTTACCCAAAAATCAGATTTTTCATTAATTGTTGTTTAGCCCTTAAGCTTTGCATTTTTATCATTTGAGTCCTAAATTGTCAAACATAATTTTAATTGAATTCAAATCAATCCCAAAATGATTTATACATGTCTTATACATGAAAATATAATTTGCAACTCAAGAAAACAGATTTTCTAGAAATTACCGAGAGGTCCCTAAACTTTCAAGAATTTGCAATTTGGTCTTTTTAGTTCAAAACATGTCAAGATCAAATCCAAAAATTCCCAAATTTAATATACATCATATATACATCAAATTACATCACATATATGAAAATCCCCAAATTTGGAGTGGGTTATGAACCCTAATTTTATAATTTTCACAAATTGATAAATTAACACCAAATTAATTAAATTCAACACTTTAATTCAATTCTTACCACACCAAAAAGTCTCACCATCATGAAACAACTCAAGAATAATTATACGTCATTTATGAGTGGCTAATTAACTCTAGAATGGCACATTCACCATCAAATGGTTAAAAGAATACATATAAACTAATTTCATGCATTCTTTACACATCTACATGCATTCTTTACACATCTACATGCTTCCATCTTTCTTCCAATTACCCAACCATTAAAATACATACACAAAAGAGTAGAGAAAAATCTAAGCTACACATATTGAAGCCTAAAATGATAGAAACATTTTTCATAAAGAAAAAAGTATGAAAAACTTACTAATTTCCAAAAATCCAGGCTTTCTTTTGCTTTCTTTCTTCTTCTCTCTCAAACTCTCTTTGTATATGTTTTTAGGGTTCTTAGATAATGAAACAAAAATGAAAATAAAGCTTATATATTTTTCAAGTGGTGACCGAAACCCCTAGAAAAATATCAAGCAATTTTTCAATTTTTTATTTCATTAAATAATGTTGAAAAATAATTTAATTAAAAATGTTGTATTTATCCGTTAAATACCACACTTGGACTAATTAACTCAAGCCATTTATACCAATTAAAAATGGCCATTCCAACCAATTAAAATAAGCCATTTAACTTACTTTAATAAAGTAAAAAGATATTTATTATTTAATTAATTTAATTGTTCAACATTTGAATAATCAAATAATTAAATACAAATATCTTAAATATATGTATTATATTTACATTAAATAATCAAAATACATATATTAATTATAAATATTAAATATCACAATTTGACATTTAATAAATGACCGAAAGATCTCAAACGCATGTATTATCGTCTAACAGTTAAACGACTTATAAATAATCAATATTATTTATAAAAGTTGCCATAGTGCCCTGCGAGTATATTTCATTAGTGAGGCTCTCTGGGTTCAGGCATATCTGTCACGAAATCTAATTTCGGTCCATAATCTACTCACCCGTAAATTATGACGAACACGCATAAACTCTATGAACCATACAGTCGAGGTCACTGCATACGTATAATTCTCCCGTCATAGGTATCTGGATTATCCCAGAGATATAGATATAAACATAAAATCTCTATAGGTATAATCCCGTCGACGATTCTATTAGCAATCTCTTAATAACGCTTAGAACTAATTTCTACAGTGCACTACGGGCCCATGGATTTAACAGATTGCTAATTTCATAATGGATACCTATGCTATGTACACAGATTTGACAGATCCTATCTCGATACACACAGGATATCCTGAGGATCAGTCCACACCCAAAGAATAGGCGGAGGTCTGATCTAAATAGATCGGTGACGTGACTGCCATCAAAGTGTGGAGGATACCTCATACATCCACAGTGGTACCTCAAGTCGGAGGATCACTATGCTCACTCAACCCGAGAAGATTCTTATTGACGTTGGTGTATTATCTATTAAGAATCTTCGGTGAATCGTTCAGTGTTTATTCGATATAAACACCTACGTGTCTATACGAGTCTCCTGAGACTCATGGTTCATTGAGAAACCATTGGAATCCAATATTCCAATATATGACATATACCAGTCTCAGCAGGTTTACTTACTGACCAAGTAATTGTAAATTTTGACTAGGAACAGTTAAAAAATGATATTGTTATGATACTGCTCAATGTCAATTGCGACGCTTTTGCAACTGTATCATAACCAATCATTCTATGGTCATTTACGTCTTTACCATATAATAAAAGAATTCATATTATAGAAACTGTTTATTTTATTCATTAATAAAATATTTACAAGAGAATTTACAGGGAAATACATAAGAAATTGGCGCTCAGAGCATCAACCCTAACATTATTGAAAATCATAAAATTGAAGATACATTGCTTGATCTTAGAGCTAGTATTAACTTTTTCCATTTTCAATTTACCAATAACTAAATATTGGCAAGTTAAAACCAACTTCAAATACTTTTTTACTTGTTGATAAATTAGTTAAGGTACCGAAAGGAATTGTTGAAGATTTGTTTTTAAAAGTTGATAAATTCATATAGCATGTAAATTTTATTGTCTTGGAAACACAATCTATAGCATAGTTACAAACCAAATCATGTAATATTGAGTCATCCACTTTTAGCAACAACTAATACTATAATTAATTACATGAATGAGATCATGAATCTATCCTTTAGTGATTTGATGTTAGAGTTTTCTTTTTTTAACATGTGTATGCAACCATACGATGAGGACAGTGAAAATGAGAACATGGAACTAATTGAACTAATTTTGGAGGAACATATTCAAAATGAGAGTTTATTTGACCCTATTGAAATTTGTACAACTAATTTTCTTGAATCGAGTACGCAAATAGATCCGCATATTTCTAATGATTTATCTTTACTTGATTCTACATAGGCACTAAAATATGATGGATAAAAGTAAAATTTTAAGGAATTAAGAACACTTGAAAAGAGAAACAAGAGGAAGTATCCAAATTGGAATTAAAGACTTTGTCTGAATGATTGAAATATACATTTCTTGGAATGAAAAAACTTATCTTGTGGTAATTTTTTCCTCTCTTACAGACAATCAAGAATGTAAGTTGCTAAATATTTTGAGAGAACATAAACAAGTAATTGGATGAATTTTAAAAGAAAAAGGTATTAATCTTTTGTTCTGCACATAAAAAATACATTTAGAAGATAATATCATGACATATTCCCAATCCAAAGAAGATTAAACCTTTTAAACTTCTTGATGTAGGCATTATCTACCATATCTATAATAGTAAGTAGGTAAGCCATACACAAGTTGTGCCTAAAAAGTATAGAACTGTTGTCAAAAATGATAAATGAGAGTCAATCCCAACTCAAATCCCTACATGTCATTTGGAATTGTGGAAGATGTGTTATTACAAGTTGATAAATTCATATAGAATTTAGATTTTATTGTCTTGAAAACACAACATGTAGCATAGTAATAAACCAATTCGTCATCCATTTTTAGCAACAACTAATACTATAATTAATTACAGGAATGGAATCGTGAATATGTCCTTTAGTGATTTGATGTTATAGCTTAATGTTTTTAACATGTGTAATCAATCATACTATGAGGATAGTGAAAATGAGAACATGAACTAATTGAATTAATTTTGGAGGAACATATTCAACATGAGAGTTTATTTGACCCTATGGAAATCTGTACAACTAATTTTCTTGAATCAAGTATGTAATTATATCCGCATATTTTTATTGATTTATCTTTACTTGATTCACATAAGTACTAGAAGATGATAGATATAAGTAAAATTTTGAGGAATTAATAACACTTGAACAGAGAAACAATAGGAAGTATCCAAATTGAAATAAAAACTTTGCATGAATGATTGAAATATATATTTCTTGTAATGAATAAAATTATCATGTGGTAATTTCTCCATCTCTTACAAGCGATCAAGAAGGTAAGTTGCTAAATGTTTTGAGAGAATATAAACAAGTAATTGGATGGACTTTAAAATAAAAGGCATTAATCATTTGATCTGTACACACAAAATACATTTAGAAGATAATGTTAGGACATATCATCAATCTCAAAAGAATATTAAACCTTCATATGAAAAAAGTGGTAAAAATAGAAGTCCTTAAACTTCTTGATGTATGCATTATCTACTCTATCTCCGATAGTAAGTAGGTAAGCCCTACACAAGTTGTGTCTAAAAAGTATAGAACTGTTGTCAAAAATGATAAAGGAGAGTCAATCTCAACTCAAGTCCCTACATGTCATTTGGAATTGTGGAAGATGTGTTATTACAAGTTGATAAATTCATATAGCATATAGATTTTATTGTATTGGAAACACAACATGTAGTATAGTTACAAACCAATTCCTGTAATATTGGGTCATCCATTTTTAGCGACAACTAATACTATAATTAATTACTGGAATGGAATCATGAATCTGTCCTTTAGTGATTTGACGTTAAAGATTAATGTTTTTAACATGTGTAAGCAATCATACGATGAGGACAATGAAAATGAGTACATGGAACTAATTGAACCAATTTTGGAGGAACATATTCAACATGAGAGTTTATTTGACCCTATGGAAATCGGTACAACTAATTTTCTTGAATCGAGTACGCAATTAAATCTGTATATTTCTAATGATTTATCCTTACTTGATTCTATATATGTACTAGAAGATGATGGATAAAAGTAAAATTTTGAGGAATAAAAAAAATTGGAAAGAGAAACAAGAAGAAGTATCCAAATTGGAATTAAAGACTTTGCCTGAATGATTGAAATATACATTTCTTGGAATGAAAAAACTTATCATGTGGTAATTTCTTCCTCTCTTATAAGCCATCAAGAAGGTAAGTTGCTAAATATTTTGAGAGAACATAAACAAGTAATTGGATGGACTTTAAAAGAAAATACATTCATCTTTTGATCTGCACACTTAAAATACATTTAGAAGATAATGGTAGGACATATCGTCAATCCCAAAGAAGATTAAACTTTCACATGAAAGAAATGGTAAGAACAGAAGTCCTTAAACTTCTTGATGTAGGCATTATCTACCTTATCTCTGATAGTAAGTAGGTAAGCCCTACATAAGTTATGCCTAAAAAGTATAGAACTGTTGTCAAAAAATGATAAAGGAGAGTCAATCTCATCTCAAATCCCATTTAGTTGGCGTATGTGTATTGATTATAGAACATAAAATGACGCCACTAGAAAAGACCATTTTCATTTAAATTTCTTGGCCAAATTTTCTAAATAGTAGTAGGACATCCATAATATTACTTTCTTGATAGTTACTCAGGTTATTATCAAATTTTCATAGCTTTAGAGGATCAGGAAAAGACCATATTCACATGTTCTTTTAGAATATTTTCATTTAGGAAAATGTCATTTGGACTTTATAATACACCAGCAACATTCCAACGATACATGTTAAGCATATTTGGTGACATGGTTGAACACTGTTTAGAGGTTTTTTATGGATGAAATAAATGTTTTTGGGAACTCATTTGATAATTGCTTGAATAACTTAAAAATTATTTTGAAAAAATATAAAGAAAAAAACTTGTGTTAAATTGGAAAAAATATCATTTCATGACTAATTCACGATTTTTTTAGGTCACGTTGTGTCATCAAAATGTATTGAGGTTGATAATGTAAAAATAGATGTGATCTCTAAATTTCCATTACTAAAAACAATCAGGGAAATCAGTTCTTTTTTAGGACATGTAAGATTTTATTAGAGGTTCATTAAAAAGTTTTGTATCATATCCAGACAATTGCGTAACCTCTTATTAAAAGATGCACCATTTGAATGGACATAAAATTTTCAAAAGTCATTTGAAATATTATTAGTATATTAATTTCTGCTCCTATCATGCAATCCCATGATTAGTCTACCTTTTGAGCTAATGTGTGATGTCAGTGACTATGCAGTTGGTGCAATATTAGGACAGAGAAAATAAAGTAAGTCATATGTAATTTATTACGCAAGTAGAATATTAAACATCACACAAATGAATTACACCACCATAGAAAAAAATTGCTTACTGTAATATTTATATTGGACAAATTTTGATTATATTTAATTGGTTATTGGACAAATTTTGATTATATTTAATTGGTTCATCAATCGTTGTTTACTTTGATCATGCTTCAGTTAGACATTTGATGTCTAAACATGATATAAAGCCAAAATTACTATGATGGATTTTATTGCATCAAGAATTCAATCTCACAACCAAGTATAAGAAAAGAACAGAGAATGTAGCTACAGATCATTTATCAAGACATACAAATGAGTCATCAATTAACATAACTCCATATTTATGCTAACATTGTCAAATTTCTTGCAACATGAGTGGCTAAGTCTGGCCGAACATAGATGACATCTGGCCTAGATTTGGCTACTTTTAGGGTTTCTTTCTCTTCCAGTATTGAACCTTACAAATTTTTAAACTTTTTAGGTGTGTTCCCATAGGAGACTCATCATCAGGTTATGTGCAAGAATGCAGTATCTACAGTCTCCCCCACTTGGTAGGCTTGTACAGTGTGTGACAATGACGAGTATATCAATGTCCTGCATGCATTCTTACTTACCATGCTCGTTTGGCATCGTCAGACTTACCTTTCCCTGTGGCGGTTTGTTTTTTGATAGATAGATAACAGTTGATGGACCCTCGAGTCTCTCGATGCTTTGGTCACTATGAAGATGGAGAATGGCACTTGGGCCTCTACTACTTCGATCGGTTGTACTGAGAATGGGCACTCGAGCTTTCAATGCTTTGATTGGTTGATCTGAGATGGGCACTCAGGCCCCCGATGCTTCGATCGGTTGAACTGGGAATGAGCACTTAGGGCCTCAATGCTTTGATCGGTTGAACTATGAATTGGCACTCAGGCCCTCGACACTTCGATCAATTGACTGATAATAGGCTCTTAGACCCTCGATGCTTCGATTGGTTGATTTGAGATGGGCACTCAGGCCCCCGATGCTTCGATCGGTTGAACTGGGAATGAGCACTCGGAGCCTCAATGCTTTGATCGGTTGAACTAGGAATTGGCACTCAGGCCCTCGACGCTTCGATCAATTGACTGATAATAGGCTCCGGGCCCTCGATGTTTCGATTGGTTGAACTGGATATGGGCACTCGGGCCCCCAACTCTTCGATTGGTTGAACTAATAATGGGCACTCGCGCCTTCGATGCTTCAATCGATTGAACTAGAATGGGCACTCGGGCCCCCGATGCTTCGGTCGGTTGGACTGAAAATGGGTACTCGGGCCCTATATCCTTTTGTAAGTGGGGTTCACCCTCAGTAGTCTCTTATAGACGGGCCTCTCTCCCAATTTTATAACTCTGGATGCTCCATGTCTTGGAGGCTTTAACTTTTGATTACATACCTCATTCCTCTATAGTCTTTTTTCTTGCTTTAATTTCCTAAAAATAAATGTTATTTGTATGTATGCATATATGCATGATTTGCTAACGTCTTTTTATATTTCCACTTTTGAGGAGCTAGAGAGACAAGTTAGGGAGTTGTATCAGTGATATGAATTGCTAAACTAGCGATTTTCTACGTGCAGACCGTATTTAAGCAATATGAGACTCGTCTATAGGGACTATATTATTGAGGCATGTTGCGAGAGTCTAAACTTAAACCCAAGGAGGAGGGAGTCGATGAGGGGGAATCTTCCAATTTTTCATCTGTGTTTTCTATGTGTCGAAACCTTTAGAGACTAATTTCATATTCACGATACAATACCATTTCCTTTATTCATTTTCCAATGCATTACACAAGTGTAAAATCAATGCCTTATAAGTTTTCATTATACATCTGACCGCATGCCCATTTCAACTACTTCATTTCAAAAAAAAAACAAAAAACAAAATCTACAAGAGGCCTCTAAAGCATTTTCTTTTCAATCCATGTTGATAGTAGTGCCACATCCTATACTCGTTGTGTGGGAGCATTGTTGGGATATTTCTTCTAGCTCGATACACCTACGGTATCTGATGTGGCTACGGTCTAGGATTCGAACGGGACTAGACAGAGGACCACCGACCACTTTTTAGGGAATCTTTTACTCTTACAAACATGCCCTAATTTTTACCTAGATTGTCATTTCAAATTTTCAACATAGCGGGTTACTCTAACTTTTGCTTGGGATGCCATTTCAGGTTTTCAACCCAGCGAGCTAATAATTTTTTTGGCCTTGCATTAAACGATGTATGCATGCTTGTTCTGATTTTTCCTTTTTTAACTATAACTATATATTCCAAGAATGTAATTTTGAACATTATTTCAATAAAATATCAACATTTTTTCTTAGTACGTGTGTGAATACACTAATTGCTTTATTGTGAATGGTACCTCTAATTTCTGCATAGTCCATCCTTTATGGATTTTTGACCTAACAAGCTTTTCTCTTCTTTTCTTTTCCCGTTTTTTATGCAAAGTATTTCTTCAGCCTGTCCATATTGATGGGTTCTGTGAACTTGTTTCCTTCTATATCAGACAATCGCACTACTCCATTCTTCATTATCTTTTTAACTTGATAAGGCCTCTCTCAATTGGGCCTGACTTTCCCATTGGGTCCATTACTAATGGCCTCGACTATTTTAGCACAGATCATCTTCTTTAATCCTACTGGGCCTGACCTTTTTATTGAAAGCTCGAGCTATTCTCATTTGATACAGTTGCGTGTGATAAAATGCTTTCATCCTCCTCTCCTCTAACAGGCTGGCTGTTCAAATTTCCCTGCAACCCATTCTTGTTCGGGCAAGTCTTCCTCTATCATAACTCTCATTGACTGTACTTTGATCTCTACTGGATGTACAGCTTTCATCTCATACACCAACTAGTAGGGTGTGGCTTCTATTGCGATTCTGACCAAAGTTCTATACCCCCATAGTCATGACAACACTTCACCAAATCTGCACAATCGTCCTTCATGGTTAACCAGTAAAAGCCTAGTCTTACGATCTTCCTTAATAGTCAATCCCACTCATGTGAGGTCCGTACAAATTGTCTGCCCAATCTTTGTAAGTTTCTATCATCTTAGCTAGGATCTTCTTTAGTGTCTTGTTGGCGGCCTCTACTGCCCCATTTGCCTACGGCCTATATGGTGAAGACTTGTAGTGCTTAATCTCATACTTCTGTAACATGGCATTGGTCTCTCCTTGAAATTGACCTCATTGTGTGTCACATTAGAGTGGTAAAAAAGCCTGGGCCGGGGGTGACAAAAGCCCGGCCCGGGCTTAAAATAAATAATTTTATATTTATATTTATAAAAAATATATATTTATATAATAAATTTTTTTGTTTATAATTTTTTTATTTAAAAAATCGGGCTCAGACCTAAATCTATATTGATGGGCTCGTGCCGAGCTTTAAGCTCGGCCCGAGCCCGGCCCGTTGCCATGTATAGTGTCACCACAGGGTGTGACATTCCATATTGACAGATGATATTTTGGGCTATAAACTTTGTCATATGTCTGGCCGTGACATTGGGAATTGACTCAGCTTCCACCCATTTAGAAAAGTAGTCTACAGTCATTACGATGAACCGATGCCTATTAGACGCTTGTGACTTGATTTAGCCAATCATGTAAATATCCTATGCTGATAATGAAATGCTCCGACAACCCGTGTAACTCTGTTGGTGGCAAGTAGTTCAAGTTCCCGTGGGTTTGGCAGTCATGACAGCACTTCACCAATTTTGCACAATCGCCATCCATGGTTAACCAGTAAAAGCCTAGTCTTACGATTTCCCTTGATAAGTTAAGCCCACTCATGTGAGGTCTGTACACCCCTACATGAACCTCTTCCATGACCCTCTTAGCATTTTCCTCCTTCAGGTACTTGAATTGTACTCCATTTGAATGTTGTTTATACATATTTCCCCTTAGACTAACGAACTAAGAAGCTAGTTCTGGATAGCCATTTTGTCTTTCATGCCAGCTCCTTTTGGAAATTCCCCCCAATCCAAGTAATTTTGGATGTCATAGTACCATGGCTTCATATCTCCTCTTTCGAACAAATTCTGGAAGTTTGTTTATTTGACCTTGATCAATAACACAAAGTAAATGGTTGAGAGCCTTTGCATTTATGGAGTTTTCCATGAAATCTTCATCGGTCCATTCAAATTGCGGTTTATGAAACTCCACACCATTGTTATCTTTCTTCATCGGCATTCTAGTACCTCTTGTGATAACTTTGAAGGATTTCACATCAACGGCAAGTAGGTAGTTCAACATCCTCATCTTCAATAGCTATAATTGGTTCCGATGTAGAATGAAGGTCTATTTGTTGAAAATCCATCGGCTAGAGTTGTTGTGTAGCTTGTAGAGACCATGATCGATTCTCAGACAATTAATTCTTTGTTGAGAATACCTCGCTCTGATACCAATTGAAATTACCTACAAGCACTTAAACAACAATCTCGTGAATTATAGTGGTTCAGCCAACAATGCCTACGTCCACTCCTTCAAGCCAAGCTTGAAACTTTCCACTATCAAAAGTAATTCCACACTTTACACCAAGTTTTTATGGCACACTCGCAAACCAAGAGTTTTTCGTGGTTCACCCCAAACCAATAGTTCTTTCTAGGTTCACCCCAAACCTTTTACAATACCAAGGGTTTTGTCACTTAGGTTCACTCTTTAACATTTTACAATCAAATCACCATTTTGAATATACCTACTCAACAAGGGATTTCCACAACCTCAAATGTTTAAGATAAGAAAGTTTACAACATAACTTGGGCACTCACAAAAGATCAGAAGATTTAGGATGTGAGTTTCTAACTCAAGTATCTCAAGCTCACTAAATGAGTATGAATGTATGATGTCTTAGCTTTGATTATGAAGAGAGTGTATGATGATGAAGGTTTAAGTTACATTTAATATTTTTGCCTTGGAGAAATTATATGAAGGTGTAAGAGCATGACAAAAATGAAATTGGGGTTCAATATATAGTGAATGTGAAAATGCCATAGCTTTGTGTCCTAAGACCAGTATGCCGGTCTACATAGGATGGTATGTCGGCCCTGTAAAATATACTGGCTATATTACTGACTGGTATGGTGACTAGTATGCCAGTGCAGAAATCTTAGGATATGAAGGTTTAAAACATTTTACATTTGACCCTAATACATCTATATGAATATGAATTATATACTCACTTTCAATGAGCGCTCTAAACAATAAGATTACACTTGATTTTCTTCATTTGGCGCCCGAGTCTTCACATGCATTTTATTTCAATAACTTTTTGTAATGCTCGCGAATAAAAGTTGAAGTCTTCTTGTACTGCATTATTAAATTCATCTTCAGAATATATCGCTAATATTTATTAGAGTACTGAAAAAAGTTAAGGGTATCCGATCCATTTATGAAACGGGCAAAAGGGAAAGAAATGATTTTAAAATATTTGAAAATCAGGTACACAGAGACAAATTACTTTTATCTTTTTGGTGGGCTAAATGCGGTAGGTGGAAGACCACCATCATTGGATTTTTTGACACGTAATGCATTTAATATAATTTTTTTTTTTTGTTTTTTTGTTTTTGTTTTATTTCTTAAAATCAACAAACAATATAGTTCTGAAAATTGACGAAAAGAAACAATACAATTATAGTGTGTTCACATTATTAAGTTGATTTAGAGTCATTAAGGTGATACTTACTATTTTATTTGTTGATTTTTGACATTGATACTCCAATTACCCACATAACCACCTTACCAAACATAAGTTTATATCCAAAATAGAAAATTCTAAAGATTTTTTTTTTTTTTTAATTTCATTTCCATAAGTAATCAACAACTTGGGTAACCAAAAATTTAGAGGGTGTAGAGTCGAAATATATTTTTTTATGTCTACTTATTTTAAAGTTCAAACAGGAGTGAACAGTTAAAAAAGGTTGAAAAACCACTATCAATTTCTTCAGGGCTAAATTTTTTTTGGGATAAGGTAAGTAAAAACTTGTTAATTACTTTCTTAAGGAAACAAAAAAAAAAAAAACATTTTTTATGACATATTGAATAGGATAATTTCATATATGATTACTCAATAATCCATATTATTAAAATATTGAAAAAAAACAGCAAGAGGGCAAAAAAAAAATTCACACGTTGCTTCATCTTTAAGATAAATATCATATGCAGTCACCATCAGAAGCTGATAAAGGCATTCATTTGATCCGACGGCAGATAGTGATTCCATCACCTACGGGGAGCATACAGATTTCAATCCTGGGGTCAGCAGCAAGGGCCTTGTTGAGCTCCAAGACAAAGTCTCTATAATACCTAACGTACTTCCTAAGGGGAGCATCAGGTGGTGCCACCACAGATCCGTTCCATAGGGTGTTGTCGTAGCCGATCACCCCTCCAACTTTCACCAACTCAATCAACCTCTTGTGGTAGTTTATGTAGTTGTCCTTATCAGCGTCCACGAATATGAAGTCAAAGGATCCATGGTTCTTTTCCTGAGGTTCAGCACATGGAATCACTAATTAATTTGCATAAACTACACTAATAAAATAAAAATTAATGAATTGTTTGTTTGATTGAAGAAATGAATAATGAAAAAAAAAAAAAAAAAAAAAACATTTTTTAGGCTTGATGGTGGGTATGGGGAAATTTACATCTTGGATCATTTGATCAAGAACAGGCAAGGCAGGGCCTTCTTTGAAGTCAATTTTGTGAGCAACACCAGATTTCTGAATAATAGGCAGACCCAATTCGTAATTTTCTCTGTTGATGTCCATGGCCAAAATCTGCAAACACATTAATCAAATGTAAAGACACAATTATTATTAATTAAACTATTACATTTTTCATGATATAATTAAAACTAACTATTAATTAATTTAATTACCTTTCCATCATCAGGAAGAGCAAGAGCAGTGGCCAAAAGAGAGTAACCTGTGTAAACCCCAATCTCCATTGTGTTCTTTGCATTGATCAGCTTCAACAGCATGTTCAAAAATTGCCCTTCATCTGCTGATGTTGTCATAATATTCCTGTTTCGTAATTTTTTAGTTTCATTAATAAAATCTCTTGGATTGTACATCAGTTTCGGTATTTGAGTCCACTCGTAAAATATTTATAATGAATAAATATTTATGAGAGCCCAAAATTTTTACAACTAGAATAAAAAAAAAGATCAGAAAACCAACCATGGATGCTTGGCAGTCACTTCTCTAAGCTCTTTCATTGATTCAGGCTCTCTTGGGTATACACTTGTTTCAAGAATATACTACAAGAGACCAAAAACAAAAATGAAAATCAAAAAAATGAAAATTTAGAAAGAAAAACAAGAATTAGAAAGCGTTTAATTTAAAGGGTAATTAAATAAACTATATATTATTATAAATTTATAATTTACTTGGTAGAGGGCATCAGATTGGAGAAGGCTTTTGTGGCCAACTTCTTGGTGTCTGCTTTGTTGGTTCTGTTGATCTTCTCCATTGGAAGCCATTGATCCAAAGCAGCTTCTTCTTCTTTGTTTTTTCTTTATTTTATGTTGGATTTTGGAGTTTTGGAAGTAACCTGAGT
Source organism: Zanthoxylum bungeanum (assembly GCA_019454045.1). NCBI lineage: Eukaryota > Viridiplantae > Streptophyta > Magnoliopsida > Sapindales > Rutaceae > Zanthoxylum > Zanthoxylum bungeanum. The sequence goes on from SKCR01036239.1 coordinate 187,450, forward strand.
TGGAAATGTGCGGGTGATGGGTTTATATAATGGGAAGTGAGAGGCCGGTTTGGCTTGGTCAGACCGGATTAAAAAACCCGGTCGGGGGTTGGTGAGGTCCTAAGATAACATATATTTCTTTCCGTGATGTGAGACCCACATTCATAATTATTAACACTTTTTTAATTTATTATAATAATTGTCATCCTTTTATTTCTTTTTTTACTCGGTAGGAATTTTAACAAATTAAAAAATTTAGTCTTTTTTTTTTTAAAAATATTATGATTATTAAAGTTAGAAAATAACTATTTATATGTATATATATGATACCTTGGGATTAGGTGATTGTAGGTATTTTTGTTAAGAAGCACACACTTGTATATATATTTATCTTATTGTTAGAATAATACAAGTATCAAAGCAAAGTTGGTGAAGGGTTGGTTAATGGAAAAAGAGAGGAAGCATAAAAGCAAAGTTGGTGACTTCCTTTCTTGCCCTTAAAGAGTGACATTTTTCATGCCTTGTATAGATATAATTTATTTTCTTATAATATAGGAGGAGTTGTTGAATATATTTTACTTTGACCATTAAGCCTTATGATTAGCGATTATTTAGGTATTAGTTACAAGATTTTAGTCATCCCCTAATATCACATGATATTGGTTTTAAAGTTTAATTTTGTATAAAATAGATGACACCAATATTTGAATCTATAAATAATTTTTTTATTTTAGTTTTTAATAAAATAGGAGGATGACACAGTCTAATTTTTTTGCCCCTATCTAAAACTTCTCTGTCAAGACCCTAATCTATTGAATAATTTAGTAGGTAATTTGATATAAATAGTGGCATAAATCATTGGAAATAAGCACTAGGGTTGGTGACCCGACATATTCTTGAGGGGAACTTTAATGTTTGGTGAGGCTTGAGAGACTCCATTTGCTTTGAACCAAAGCCTCAAGATTATGAGCCAACAACTCCAATACAGGAAAGAGTAAACACTAATACTTTTCTTTGGTGATAGTGGTACTGTATAGAGGTGGCCATCGGTCCGATTCTCGATTCCGAATCGGAATCGAATCGGTCGATTTTCGGTTCCACAAGTGTGGAACCGGAACCGAACCAGATAATTCTGGTTTGGTTGCGGTTCCACACTTATGTGGAACCAGAACCGGAACTGAACCGAACTCTTCCGGTTCTATTCCGGTTTTCTATTTTCTTTTAATTTAATAATGATTTTTTTTAAAAAAAATTAAAACGGTTCCACCGTAGAATTGCTGGAATCGAACGGTTCTGACTCGAACCGCTGGAACCGTCCGATTACAGCGGTTCTTTTCGGTTCGGTTAGGGGTGAACCCTAACCGAACCGAAAAATTTTCGATTCCGAAATCAGAACCGGTTGGAACCGAAACCGTTCAATTCCAATTCCAAACCGGAACCGTGTCCAGCTCTGTAAAGTTTAAACGGTTCTGTCGTAGCCAAATTTTGTCCACTTGGATTACTCAAAAGTTTGGTCCATATCCACAAGAGTCCTCACCTACCTCCACTAAAATTGTTTTTCCCCAAAATCACTTCATTTGCAGCTCTGCTTTCTTGTATGTTGTTGATCAGTTAATCTTTTTTTGTGTTTATGGTAATTGAAGATGAAAATTGTCAGTAACTGGGTATCTTTTCTGGGTATTTTGCTTTGTCCCATGTACCTGGATATAAATGTAGGTTAGATATATATGATCTCTATAGAGAAAAAAGTAAAAATATTTTTTCAAGATTAAAAGCATTTAAAATTTCTTGATAATATGTTTGAAAGTATCAGTTAAGTAGTACTCCCAAATTGAACATAAAATATCTCATTTGAAGCTGATTCACATTATTTTAGAGCATAAGCACTAACTATTCTAAAATGGATAGATTGATTAGTAACAGAAAAAGGCTATGGATAGTTATTCCTTTAACAAAAAGTAGAATAAGCGAAAAAGAGATGCACACACAACATGCTCCAAATCAATCCAACAACATTTTTTTTTGAACCATTGGAAACCCCACCACCAAATCACCCCTTCCGAGCTTAAGCAGAACAAGTAAAACTATTGGCTATCTCAGGCTCTTACAAGAAACGCACTTCCTGGATTCGAACCCAAAACCTCAAGGTGAGATCCTGAGCCCTACACCACCAAGTCACGCCCGACTCAATTCAACAACCTTTTCCAAGCAATTCAGGGATCAATATTGAGAGTTCGTGTTTATCCTAAGTTTTGATCCTATGCAGAATTAAACACAATAATCAAGACAAATCCTAATTACTGTTACTATGAAAAATCAACAAGCAACCATAATATCCAACAAAGATAAAATAAAGCAGAATATTAATTCAATGTAAAATATAAATGCAACAAATAAAATCAATCACACAAAATCAACACAATAATTTTGGTGACGACGTGGAAAACTCGTGCGAGTAAAAAACCACTACGGGTATCTCGGCTGCCAGCCCAATCCACTATTTAGAGAAAAACTTACAGTGATGGTCAAGACCTATGGTGGCGACTCCACCGACTCAAATATCTCCAGAATGCAAGAACTCAAGGAACTCCTCAAGCTCGTACCCCACGATTTTCTTTAGAACATCTAAAATCTCTAAGCGGATTGTCTTTACAACTCTAAACGTCGGAACTCCGACTACCAAACTTCCTCCTAAAGAACTCTGAAGGATTGGGAACTTTGGGTTAGGTTGTGTTGAAGGTTTATCAAAGAATGATTCTCACCATTAACAAAGAAGACAAGAAGATGAAAAAATCTTCAAGGTGGAATCAAAGAAGGTTGAAAGCTTTGAGAGATTTTGGCTCAAGGGATTTGTGTTTCAACAATTGGAGAAGGTGGCTACATGTTCTATTTATAGGTAGGGTGAAAATCTATGGTTTTTCAAAGTGAAAAGACTGAAAAAGGTGTTCAGATCGCAGTCGCGTTCGAACGTTTACTCGAACGCACCACGCACGTGCGCCTACTGGAAAGACGCATTCCGTGATAAAACACTACCTAATACAAAGACTACAAAAATATACCCAAAAAGAAAATAGTCAATTGTCAACCATCAAAACAGTGACTTATTACATTAAGACTCGATCTAATACCTAACATAGTAGTCTTGAAATCAATGTCACCTCATCAACAAACTTGCTTACCTGAAACATCCACAAACAATAATATACCGTGAAAAGCATTGGGATTATCAAGAACATATAAAGCAGCGATAAAACTCATGCATGTATACATAGATAGTAGATATCCTACTCCCCCTTAATTTTACTCCCATTAAAACGGAGATATCAAATGGATATACTACGACTTTCATATACTACTACTCCCTCTTAATCTACTCTCCTTTTTTTGGCACGAAATAACAAAGGGTGAAGTTATCAGGAGAAATAACATATGCAATAGTATATGCAAAAAGAACTTACTCCCCCTCAATAATAGGCCCATTCAGTTAGCAAAAATAACAAATGGGAAACAAACACTCATAGATATGCAAAACAAATGGTATGCAATGACAATGAGCACACACAAACACACAAAGAGGTAAAAAAGATTTTATAAAAAATTGATTGAACCAGCATTTCAAGCAAATAAAATGATACTCAGTCAGTATTCAGCTGTTTATGACATGAAATAATATGCCTAATCTTAAATTTGGCTAAATACAACACTTATGCATATGACATAAACATCAAAGCATAACAAGCACTTGCAAGAAAAAATAAGTACACAACGAATCAAGGCTTAAGACCTTATTTTATGAGCTGGATACAACCAAAGAAATACATCTCTTAACAAATCAAGTCTACAAAAATAGATGTTCAAACTCAGCACCACTAGGACCTGAAATTAAGCAACATTGGTGGCATGCTATGTTATTTTCTCCATAAATATAATGAGCTCATAAATAAATACTCTTACGAGTGAAGGGTTTTTACCCTTATCTTTTGAATTTGGCCCATAGGCTCTTTTGCACTTGAGACTCATACATTATTATTTTTTTACAAGGGGATTGCACAAGGTCATCTAGTCAAAGGTCACACTATTTAGTGAGCAAAGTATGGTAGAGATTAGATTGATGTCCAAAAACTCATACATGCGACCAAGCCTTAACAATAATAAAACCGTGTATATGAAGTGCAAGCACAAGATATACTAAAGGTTTTTATCACACACACTCATGTACATAGAGCATCGGGAAAAATAAAAGCATATTACACATGCATAAACTTATAGCCTACATATTAGAATCAGATGCAACAAGCTTTTCATGCTCTAATAAGCCAAAAAAAGATATTTTTGGTCTTTTTCATTTTCAATTTTTATTTTATTTTTCCGTTCTAACACGCACATAAAAAAAATGTAAAGACACAACATGACTTTGCAATATCCAATGATATGTGGAGTTGTATCTTGAGTACAGATCATACAACCGTCCATTCAGAATCGGCTATGAAATTTATGTCCTGGTTTTCATCCCATATACCAAGGATATATAACAAAAACAAGACACATACACTCATATGCAGTGAAAAGAAAATAAACATGCAAAAAACATAAAACACACGCACACACACATGCAATGGGAAAATAAATGCAACTTCTAGGAAGAGCTACACCGAAGTGCACTCTCATCATGCCTATTAAGGTATTCAGAAGTAGTTGGGAAGTCATCTTGCTTCCTCACCCAAGCCTTTCTAGGAATCTATTCCATTTGAGAATTCTTAGTCAACACAGCAAGTTTCTCACTAAGAAAATGAGTATGTTTAGTTAGTGCAGAAACTTGATAAACTAGATTTGAAGAATCAAATCTAGGTGACATACACTTAGGCCTCTTCTTTTGTTTGTGCAACATGTAGCACTTACGCCTAATATGTCATACCTTGCCATAGTGATGAAACACAGACACAAACCTCGGATGAGAGATAGGTTTACCCACAACACCTCTAAATCGAGGTTGGTCACAGGACGAAGAACAAATGGAGGAATCACATGACTACACTCAATAGGCTTCTTACATAAGTCATGTTTAGGAGGGTTAGCCATAACTCTAGACGATGACGCCTTGTTGCAATTAGGCTCAACACTAATACCTAGCATGCGGTCTAGTTTTTTTATTCCCACTCGAAAATGCAAACAACTGGGTTCTAGCATCTTCAAGATCGGCCTCTAAAGTTTGGACCCTATCAACTAGGCCTCTATTTCTCTCTTCCAGGTCATCAATCATCAAGAGGCTTTGCTCAAATTTGGCTTGAGCTTCATTCTTTTCTAGATCTACTCATTTCAGCCTCTTATTGACCTATATATTAGTTTTCTTAATAGTTAAACTCTCATTAAACAGTTGAGCATAAGCTACCTGAAGACTATCCTCATCTACAGACTCATTGTGAGAGGATTCTGAATCAGAATCACTAATATAATCTTTCCTCCCACCGGTCACACTAGCAGCAAAGACCATAAAATTGCTCTTGTCTTTAGGAGACTCATCAGAAATATAGCCACCTTCTGAATCACTAAGGGAGATTGTCATGGCTCTCTTACCTTTAGCCTTAAGGTATGTAGGGCACTCATGTCGAATATGTTCATAACTTTCACACTCATGACATTGGATACCTCGAGATTTGGTACCACTATCCTCTCTAGACTCCCTCCTATTGTGCCTACTCTCTAGGCTCATCTTCCCTATTCCTATTACTGTTATAGCCATTTTTCTTCAGTTTAAGAAATTTCTTAAACTTCTTTACAAACATTGCCAAATCATGATCCGTGAGGATATCATCATCATCACTAGACGGATCATGAGCAACTTCCTTTGCGATCTTCATCGCTATATATTTTGGCTTTTTATAACCAGGAAGTTTCTTCTCAGAAACCTGCAGTTTTCCTACGATGTCATCTAATTTAGGATGATCAAGGTCATTACTATCTTCAATGGCGAAGATCTTGGGTAGGAACTTATCAGACAGGGATCTAAGGATTTTCCTAACTATCCTACTAGTAGAGATAATCTCACATAGGTTAAAGCTTGAGTTAACGACATCGTTAATCTCAGTGTAGAACTCATCAAAGGTCTCATCATCTTTCATCTGGGCGACCTCAAACCTAGTAGCAAGATCTTGGAGTCTATTATTTTTAACAGACAATGTGCCCTCATGCACAGTCTGTAGGATGTCTCATCATCCTTGGATATCTCACACATAGAGATTCCCTAAACGCAACAGAACATACATCACCATGTATGGCATTAACTGCCTTGCTGTTCCTATTGCTAGCATCAAATTCGTCCTTGGTCCAGGTCAATTTATCATTAGGGGAAGAGACCCCATCAACTATAACTACTGGAGGTTTCCACTCGTATTCTATTGTCATCCAGACCCTCTCATCTAAGGACTTAAGGAACGCTCTCATGCGAACCTTCCAATGTAAATATTTTGTGCCATCAAAAAATGGCGGACAATTTAAGGGTTGACCACGATCAATAGCAACCGAGTCAAGGATCGAGTTCAGGCTCTGATACCAATTGAGAGTTCGTGTTTATCCTAAGTTCTGACCCTATGCGGAATTAAACATAATAATCAAGACAAGTCCTAATTACTGTTACTATAGAGAATCAACAAGCAACCATAATATCCAACAAATATAAAATAAAGTATAATATTAATTCAATGCAAAATATAAATGCAACAAATAAAATCAATCACACAAAATCAACACAATAATTTTGGTGACGAAGTGGAAAACTCGTGCGAGTAAAAAACCACTACGGGTATCTCGGCTACTAGCCCAATCTACTATATAGAGAAAAACTTACAGCGATGGTCAAGACCTATGGTGGCGAATCCACCGACTCAAATACCTCTAGTCTGTAAGAACTTAAGGAATTCTTCAAGCCCGTACCCCACAGTTTTCTTTAGAACCTCTGCAGTCTCTGAGCGGATTGTCTCTGCAACTCTAAACGCCGGAACTCCGACTACTAAACTTCCTCCTAAAGAACTCTGAAGGATTAGGAACTTTGAGTTAGGTTGTGTTGAAGGTTTATCAAAGAATTATTCTCACCATTAATAAAGAAGACAAGAAGATGAAAAAAGTCTTCAAGATGGAATAAAAGAAGGTTGAAAGCTTTAAGAGATTTTGGCTCAAGGGATTTGTGTTTCAACTATTGGAGAATGTGGCTACATGTTCTATTTATAGGTATGGTGAAAATCTAGGGTTTTTTAAAGTGAAAAGGCTAAAAACGCGTTCAGATCGAAGTCGCATTCGAACGTTTACTCGAACGCACCACGAACGCGCGCCTACTGGAAAGACTCATTCGAATGCCACTCGAACGCACCACGAACGGATGCTCTCTGGAATGTCCCCGTTCGAACGCACCACGAACGTGCCTCGAACGTTTGCTCTCTGGAATGATCTCGTTCAAACCCAACAACGAACGTGTCACTAACGCCTCACGTTCGAATGCTGAAGCGAACGTGCCACTAACGAAATTGCTCCAGCTCTGCCATAAACCAGTCCAATTGCTCAAAGTTCTTCAAGAAAAATTACAACTCAATTGAACTTGTTTTGTCACGGACATTGCCAATAAAAATGGAACTAACAAATATGCATCATATTTATCTAAACCATAAGCCACCCGTCTTTTACCGCTACTTGATCTTGATCTTGGCCAGTTTTTCACAGAACATTCATTCCTAGTTCTGTACATGTCTCAAAGTCATCCATCTTGAAGTTTTATATGACAAACAAGTTGCTTCACTGCAGTGTCATATGAAATGCAGTGCTTTAGTCCTTAATGAAGTCTGACTATCAGATGAATTCTTTGCAAGTAAGGTGCATCAAAAGAATAACATAAGCAACACCTGTAAACCAAAGCTCGCTCAAAATTAAGCTTCGACACCTAAAAAGACAAGGTCGCTTCCTATATTCACCAAAAGCATTCTAAATGAAACTCTGAAATTCATTAAGTTGTTACAAGAGAATTAAGGGTATTCAAAACAAAGTGAATGATCTTTCCCTCTTAAATATTATCATTTTCATCAAAGAAAAAGTCAGAATATTCTTCCTCTTTTTACATGGATCAAGTGATCAAGTTTGTTAGACCCTGTTTGCATTTGACATAACCGCAGTACATTAGTGGAAATTATATGTTATTGACCACTTAAAATCTGAGTATAATCCAGCTTGGCAGTTGTAAAATACAGAACTTGAAAATTCAGTTCATCAACTGTAAAAACAACTCAAAATGTTTTGAAATTTTTAATCTTTATTTTCTGCTCATTGAAGAGTTTAGAGAAACAGAAAATGAAAAAGAAAAAAGGAGGAACTGTATCTGTCCCAAATAACCTTGTGTTTAATAGCCAGCAATGTGCTGTCAAAGCTACTATAATTGCATAGGACTTGTAATGGATGCGAATTCTAACATGACCAATGGCTGCAAATGCCAGAGTTATGTCCTTCAATTTGTGTAAAGACTCACATCTTACTATCCTTCGATTCTAATGACAGCCAACTCAAATATATGTGCATCATTTATTCAAATAAAGGAGAAAAAGAAAATCTCCACTGCCTAAAAACAGTGTGCACTCACAAATAACTTAGTTCTGCAAGAATATATCGTCACGACCCATCCAAGGTCATATATGCAGTTAGGACAGCCATCAAAATTCTTTGTTTAACATTAAGTAGTAAGCCATCATGAACATGATCACAGCCATCATGATCGATCACCCTTAAGTAGTAAGCCATCATGATCACCCTTATTGTCAGTATATCGAACGGTTGCGCTAGACATTTCTTTAGTTTTTAGATAGTCTAAACTAAGGGCAACCTTATAACTTAAATTTATCCGCCAAACATAAATCAAAGCCATGTAAAAAAGACCTATAACTGATGATAATTACATTAAGCACTGTAAAAGGATTGTTGTGATTCTCTGATCACTAAAGAGTGTTTATGAGGAAAAAATCGAATTCTATTACAACAAGAACATAATTTAGATAGTGTTTAAACTTTACAAAAAACCTCACTCTCTAAGTTTTTTTGCCTTGAAGCTTACACTCTAAGCTCTCTTTCTTGGAGTTTCTTGTTGGAGATGATTTGAGCTCTCAATTAGCTCTCAATTTATAGCCAAAGTTATGGTTCAAAAGTCAACAAAACAACAAATTCACCTAAAGCTACTTTGGTGGTTTGCACCATTTTCAAAAGGTGTTGCACCATTGTCAAAAATGTGATCTCAATCTTTGACAATGGTGGCATGACATTAGCTGGACATTACAGGGATTCCTAATATCGTATAAAAATACAAATACAACTCTGTCAATATATAGATTGGGTGATAGTCAAGGAAGATATGGTGGAGAGATTTTCACTATAGGAGTTCTCCAGAAGGGCCCTAATACATTTATGGATAATCAATCACAACACAAAAGATAATGGAAAACTTTTTATAAGATGCTAACTCAGAGAGTCCTCCAAAAGGCCTCTTATATACGAAGGTGGACACCACTTAAACTCAAAGCTCACACTTTTTATCCAATGTGAGACATAACACGTACAGATGAACTCTTAAACCATAAAGGAACTCAAACACTGTAGCTGCGTGGCAATGAGTCAACACTCATTCAGACCAAAAAAAATGGCTTTGTACCACTCAGTAGGATGGTTTTCACATGAGGAGATTTCTAGAATAGCCTGTGTATACAGTGGAACAATGCCTCAAATCCACGAGAAAATCTACAATACAACGGAGGTACCACGTCATCCGTGCAACAATCCAATAATCAATTGCCGTGCTAAAATATTAAAAAACAACTAAAAATATGGATATTAAATCATACATGTCATTTACTAATTTGTTGGTGATACCACGTCACTCATGCTTCCGTTGCACCAAAGAATTACTCCAAATCCACAGGGTTAAGGTATTGAGTTGTGGGCCAGCTGTCCTATATAAATATCTAAGTTAAATTGTTATATTTGACATGGGACACATCACTAACACAAACCCTCTGACAAAATTTCATTTATTCATCATACTGAAGTACTCACAATTTAGATTTTCAATTATCAGTAGAAAGGTAGTAAAGATATCAAGTTTCAGGGATACTGCTCCATGCTTAGAAGAAAGAAAACACTTTCACTTCATTAAGCAATAAATTATCAGTACCAAATTGACAGTGTCTATACTGAGAAAGGATGTTAAAGTGGCTACTGGCTACATCTTAAAAAATCAGTTGAAGTATAAACTACACTAGAGCAATGTCACATAATTGTAATGGAAATAAAGAAAAAAAGAATAATGAATTTAAATGAACTTCACAGCAATTATAAATAATCCTCAGTTGACTATCCCTAGAATGCTGCAATCTCTTACTTGACTGGCTTTCATTGAGCCGAACTGCTGGGATGCCTATGATAATTTGAATCACGTTGAAATCTTGCTGTGGTAGCTAATGCACTTCGTATAACAGAAGCCTTTTTCTCTATTGGATTATCCTCCAAGCTAGCTTCGCTATAATATTGAGAACTCTCATCATGCAATGAATAATCACCCAACTCTTCGCACAAACCAGAGTAATCCTCTCTCATTAGAAGAGCATTGTGTAGAATCGAACAAGCACCAACAAAAGCAACTGCAGTCTTAAAATCCTCTTCCATTGGCCTACTCAAAACACCCCAATTCTTCAAACTAGCAATGGCTTTCAATGCCGGAACACGCATCAAATTATGTGCTGCATTGAAATTCTCTTCACTTGACCCTGGTTTTGCATCAACAAACGGTATCATTAGCCATGGAAGCAAAGGGTACCCTCCATCACCAATAAAATACTGATCTATAGCCAACCCATTAACACAAATTTGACTTGAATTCAATAACTTATTTTCTTCAATATCTTTATACAAAGTTGAAGACTTAAGCACTCTTGAATCACCCTTATCACCACGAATGCCAGCAACAATGTTCAATATTCTTGAAGATGAATCAACAACAACTTGAACTGCAATACCATATTCATCTTTTGAAGAATTTAATCCATCAATTTTAAGAATTCTGAACCTAGTACAGTCAATGACACCACAACAATTAGGCAACCCTGTGAGTTCCTCAAAGGATTTTGATATCAATTCAAGCTCTTCTGTTCCAGGAAACGCAACCCAGAATCTAAAATTGGTGCAGAGAACACGACACAACTGTTTAACACAAAACCGAGTCACCGACTCAGTAACGTCAAATCTGCTAGCAATTTCACTGTAACTTGACCCAGTAACTAACCTAAAGAGCCCAATACCAAGCCGAATGTCCGCCGATAGATTCAAGGGCGAACGAACCGGGTCACGGCAGTCCAACAACGGCTCGAGCAATCCAGAGAGCCATCTGAATGTAGAAGAGCTCATCTTGAACGAGTTTCTGAACGAGTCGGGAGACTGAATAATACCGAGTTGACTCAGTTCACGCTTGAGTCTTGAGGATTTGTCATCGTGGATCGGCTCAGAATCTTCTTCCGACAAATGGGCTCTCTTTCTTTTCCTGGAAATCGAAAGAAAAGTTAGAGAAGCAGCGATCTGTTGTGAAGAAATAAAATGGGAAATTAAAGGAAAAAGGTTTGTTCTTTCACAAGAATGAGAATCTGGGAACAAAAGGAGGAGGAGGAGACATAATTGAGAGATTAATGAAGAGAGTAAAGCTGACAATTTTTGGGAATCCATGAGCTTTGTCAGTGAATCGGATTGGATTTTGTGTTCTTGGGAAAATAGTTCAGAGAGTTTTTGTCAGAGTGAATCTGTGAGAACAAAACAGAAAGAGGCATCTGGCAAAGTTTTTTTTTGTCTCTGTGTGCGAAATTCAATTATGGAAGGTTCTTTTTTTGTCGCACGTGAGTGAATTTGTTGCATTTTTCTATTTTGGTGATTCCTATTTTTTCATTAAGGCACATAAAACCGTAAAGAAGGTGGTACAACTTATAATATGCATCAAAACTAGACATGCAAAAATTTTAGTACGGATGGTATGGGTGTTCACGGGTCAGGTCAGGTTGGGTTTTTTATATTTTTTTTGACCCGATCAGGTTGGGTTATTCGGGTCTTCTGACTCGAAACCCGAAATTTCATAAGGTAACCACGCTGGTTGGGTCAAAAACTGCAGGTCGGGTCGGGTCGGGTCAACACAATATTAAGTAAATATAATATATATTGTTGATGGTGTTTTCAGGACCTATGTTATTTAAGGAGTACGGCGGGGGTAAAAAGGGTAATTCCCTTCTCGGTCGAAATCATTAATGCCGACCCGACCACATGAGTGTTATAAAGCCAACAGGTAGAGACCGAACACATGATGATAAGTGACCGACCACTTTGGTTCGGATGACCGAGCATTATCAAATCGGTAGCAACATTCCCAGCTCAAAGGACCATCATGACCGACCTCACGAAGACTTAACATATGGTGAGGCGTGCTCAGGAAGATAAGGCATCATATTTTCTCGGATAAGATGATAAGTTATCCTACCTTCATGGGGAAAATTGGTGAGTCAGAGTCCTAGTAGGATAAAGAAAGTAAATGTCGTTTTGATTAGGAATCCTTATGGGAAAAGTGAATAGTTTTGACTAGGAATCCTTATGGGAAAAGAAAATTGTCTCAACTAGGAAATTCTTGTAGGAGAATGAATCTGATTTCTACATTATTATAAATAGGAGGGTAGAGTGTGCATAAGAGGGAGGAGAATCAATATCAGAATCAATATCAAGATCATCACGATCAGACTTGTAAACACAAGAGATATCAGAGAAGCATATCTCAGTAATAAAAGTATCATTCGTTTTGTGCCCGTGGACGTAGGTTGGATCTGATCCGCCGAACCACGTTAAATCTCTTTGTCGATTGGCGTATTTATCTGTATTTTGCTAAATTTGCTTTTGGTTTCCCTTTAACCGAACAAATTCACTATTGAGTGAGGATTGTCTCGGGAGTAATATTCTCATATTGCCCTGAGACCAAAATCAGCCGTCAACATATATAATTTTATTGATACGAACATGCTAAGAATGAACGTGTAGCTGAAATGGCAAGTTAATCCATTAGTTTGGACTATGTCGCTTGCTGGCAGAGAGATTCGAACCTATAATCTAAGGCAAGAAGAGAGCACACTTTGTCAATTTAGCTACAAATTTTTGTTGTCAAATTGTATCATTAAAAATATATATACTATTATTATAGTATCATTCACATCGGGTCAGGTCGGGTCAGACCCGAGTTTTTTGGCCTAAACCTATGACCCGACCCGAAATTTATAAACTCGACCGGGTCGGGTCGGGTTGTTGCGGGTCGGGTCGGGTCGCGGGTTGACCCGACCCTATGAACACCCCTAAGGGATGGAGTTTGTGCTACTCGATACGTTAAGGTAGGATACATGTATAATTATCGATATCTCTATATTAGTAAATATAAAATGCTCATGTAAATAGGGTCGTAGGAACACAATAAGTAAGGGTTGGGTATGGATAGTGGTGGCAAAACGAATCAACGAATCGAATTTGTATCGAATCATAAACGAATATAATCAAAATGTGATGGATTTGTATTCAATTCGTTTATTAAACGAATCCTAATATCAAGATTCGTTTATTAGACGAATCGAATACGAATATTCGTTTAGTCATGATATTATTTAACAACATAATTTATCATAATTGATTTACATTAATTCTTCACAAATATATACATATGAAATATGTAGTTAATATATTTACTAAAAATATCTCACCAAATATCGACAATATTAATTTTCTATGGTAATTAGTCATAATTTCTCGTATCTTAATTGAAAATAATTATAATTAGTAAAATAAAATAATAAAACGAATAAACGAATCAATGAACTTAAATTCGTATTCAATTCGTTTAATAAACGAATCGAATCGAATTGACTAATTTATTAAACGAATCCATTTTTTCAAACCCGTATTCGGTTTAAAGCGAATCGAATCGAACAGATAAACGAATTCTGACCCAAATTACCACCCCTAGGTATGGATAAAATTCATAAAAAAAAACATGTAATTTTCAATGGTTAAACCTCTCACTTTACTCCTAATATTCAAAAGAGAGATGATATGTGTACAAAAAATAAGAGACAAAAATTAAAAAAAATAAATAAATAAAAGACAAATAATATTTTAATAGATAATAATGATATGTGTATAGTATTTGGTAAAACACAAAGGGCAAAAAAAAAAGAATAAAGTATTTTTCAAATTCAGTGCAATTGATTGCACAATTGGTTGCTTTTGTATTATAAAATCCACATCGCAAAAACGTGGATCTCTGTAAACCGAGAGATTCTTTGGTGCAACAGTGGTATGGATGACGTGGTACCACAAGCCAATTAAAAAATGACATATAAAGTTTCTTCACCTATTTTTTAGTTATTTTTTAATTTTTAGCACGCGTGGCAGTTGATGATTGACTTGTTGCATGGGTGACGTGGTACCATCGTTGCACAGAAGAATTTCTCCTGTAAACCCAATATAGCTTGTTGGGCCCAACTTGAAAAGCCTCAAATAAACATACCTATCTTTGTGGGCTGTACCACACTAAAATGTCGGCCCATCAACATCAAAGAGACCATTAACACCACAGGTCAAATACCCAGCCAATTCCTCATTTTCAATTTCTTTTATTTTCACATTTGCTTTAAAGTTACAACTAATAAATAAATGTGAATTTTAAAATTCTTTAAACTACTCTGCTTTATCTGGAACTATTATTATCTTATGAAGAGGTCTCTTTATTTTTCAAAGATTATTTTTAACCAATTCTCAGTTTTATGCTTTTTTTAGTCTGATTTATTATGTATTTAATTTGGTTAAAAATTTAAAATAAACAAATAATGACTAAAAATTTAAATAATTGTGTAAAGTTAAAAAAGAATGGGAGAGCTATTCTATTGCGTGAAAGCTACGTGTACAACATGATGTCTACAAGGGGACGCAAGAAATTAAAGACGAAAGCAACGCAATCTCTCTCTTTTTTCTTTTTTTTAATCATTGAAAATTCGGCCGCCGTCAGATATTTGAACTTAAATGATGGAAATAATTTTTTTTGATTATTTCAAATTTTTATAAAAAAAACATATTTATTAAATTCTTTAAGATAAAATGTTGAACCTTAAACTATTAAAGGGACAAAAAAAGCAACGCAACCACTAGACACAAACTCACAAGTCACAATTTTATTTTTTTACATATTACATTGTCATTCTCATCTCATCCATGGCTCACCAGTTCTAGTTCCTGTGTTTGTTCAATCTTTATTCTCATTATTATTCATCTTTTGTTTTTTTTTCCCTTTTCTCTGCTAAAAAATACAATAAAAATCAACTGACAGAGAGAGAGAGAGAGAACCCAAAAAAAAAAAAAAAAAATTCCCCACAAAGTGCCAACAAAAATCAATGGAACGCTTCTGAATTTCCGATTCTTTCAACAACTAATGACGCCATTTATTTCTGGGTTTCATCGATCTTCTTTCTATCTATTTCAGGTGATTTTCTTATTGCTGTCATCGTTATTTATTTTTATGTTGTGTTTTCATTGTTCTTCGATTGCTTTGGATGGTTATGTTGTTGTTTTGATTTTTTTTTTTTTTTTTTAAGTTTATCTGGGTTTGTTTTATTGATTTTTAATCCTTATTTTTGTTCAATTGTGAGGGATCGAGTTTTTTTTTTTTTTTAAAAAAAATTCATTGGTTGTTTCTTCTTTTATCTAGTAATTTTGTTTTTGTTTTTGTGTTTTTGTTTTTTCCTTTTTTTTTTTTTTGTGGATGCAATTGTTTGATTTGGACAGCTTGAATATCAAATTATTTGGTGTTGTTTTTTTAGGGTAATAAAAAAAGATGGTGAAATCGGTACTTTGATAATCGTTGGAGTGGCTTTGGCGATTTTTGTGAAGTTTTTTCATACAAATTTTCATTTTTTTCCTTTGTTTTGAGTTTGTTCTTTGGATGTCTCAAATCTCAATGTGCCAAAGTCTCATGGTTTGACAATGTAGTTATGTAATTTTCTTTTTTCACTGTTTGATTTGGGGTTTCAGGTCAATTTTTTGAACTTTAATAATATAGTTCTCGCTGCCGGTCATTTGCTATAAAAGGGCAGCTATTCTCTAATAGGATATTTTAGCTTATATATTTCTGTCAGCGGAAGCTGTACTAAGTATCTTGAGCATTTTATGGTGGTAATTCAATATTGACATGTCAGTTTTTAGTGATCTTGTATCATTCTTTGTAATAGTTGCAGTTTGCAAATTAGGTGGAAATATGAAAATGTTGTGATCTGAAATTTGTTGGCAAGTTGATGTCCCAGTAGTGGCAATATCTCTTGTATGCCGCTCTTAAGTTTTGGTGTAGTGAGATTTTGATCAAACTGTTTGAGCTTTTGTGCTAAGTGTGCACTATAAGTGCACCAAAATGGCGATAACAATTTGTCCTAGATGCATTAAGTACTGTATTGAGAATGAAGGGTTTGGAAAGAGCCATTTGAGAATTGAGGATAGGAACAAGAGAAAAGTATATGTATAGAGAGTCGGTGAGGTGAATAAATAACTGTGGATCTTTATGATAGAACTAGAAACATTTGGAATAAGAATTGCATGGAATTAATCATCTTGGACACTTGTTCTAGTTGAAGCTAGCTAAATAGAAAGTTCAAGTGCAAAAGTTTTCTTTTGAATTAGTATAATATTCTTTGTCTATCTGGTTTAGTCATTTTTTCGCCTAGGTATATAGCTATTTTGACATTGCTCATGTATTTTCCGTTTTCCAGCTATCATTTGAGGCGGTGATCATCCTTTTCTTCTGTTGGTTGCATGAGAAGCTGTAAAATTTCCTGCCATTTGTGTTTGAAATTTGAAACATTGTTTAACATCGTGTAGACTTGTTCTGGTTGGAGTAATTGGCGCTGATGCAAGGTCAAGGGTGTACCATTGATTCCTTCCCTTGAAGCTGTAACTAATGATGTTCGGAACTTAAGTAACTGGAATTCTGGTGAACCTAGCTCTAGATTGAGTTCACAAACTCAAATGAATGATGATGAAAGGAAAACGGACCATGGTTGGTCTGCTTCCTGTAGTTCTCGTACTGGGGGTGGTCCTAGGTCTGAAGAAAGGCAATTTGAACCAACTAGTATCCTTTTTCCTGGTAGGCTTAGTATTGGCCTCAGTGGCAATCAGGACAGAAGTGGTCCTTCATTTTCACAAGGTTCAAGCTCTGGTCATGTCCCACAAAATTTGAATCTAAATGCAGGATACATGGGTAACAGCGGTGATGATGGACAGAGTATGGGCATAGGTTTAGGCCCAAATATCTGTAATTCTGGTGGACTAGAAGCAGAGCAAGCATATCTGGCCAGTGCCTCTTCTGATAAAGTTGGGACTTCATCTGGAGGCTCTGGTTTTATGGGAGAGGAAAACAATGGAGATGTAGGTTCATCTTTGGGTGGTTGGGGTTTATCCTGCAAGAGGAAAGCCCATGAAGGTACGTCTGCACATTCTTGTTTGGCAGGAAGTTCAAGTAGCTTTCCACAAGTTGAAAGTGGTGTCTTTGCTCGTTATGATGCGTCTAGCAGCTTAAGTTTGTCCCCACCTACACGAAATTACCCTAGTGTTTGTCCTCCTGAGCTGTCAAATCCTACAATTGGGGTTGGTATGCGACTAGTAGAAGATGGTTTTCCTTCAGGTATCATTAGAAATACAGAAAACTGTCTGAGAGGTTTTGGTAGGAGAGAGGTCCCTGGACATCAGCAGGAATCGGTACCATTCAACTTATTATCAATCGGGAGTAGTTGGCACTCAAATATTGCTTCCCCTCATCCACCACCTATACCTCTTCCCTTTAGTGCTGCTCTGGAATTGAGATCGGCAGCAGCAGCTGCTGCAAATACAAATGTATCCCAGAACCAGCCCCATGCTGTTCATGTTTTTGGTTTTCCAAGAAACACGCATCCCTTCCCTTGGGGAAGTGCTTCCAGTTCAAGAGCTGGCAATTTTCCTAGTTCATTTATATCTGGAGAGAGAGGTGCTACAATGCGAGAGGAAGGAAACACAAGAACCATCCGAAGAAACAATGCTGAGCATACCATGTTTATTCCATCAGCTGAGATGAGCAATGTGGTGCAGGATCCAACAAGCTGGGGTTTGGCCACTAGAAGCTCGGTTGGAGGCGTTTCCTCGACCACTCGAATTGGATCCAGTTCAAGCACACATCCTTCACCAGCTTCTGCCCGGGTTCCTCATCGCAATCCCTCAACACATAGTCAGCAAAGATCCGAATTTTCTCCTTGGTCTTTATTTCCATCTGCTGACTCTGACTCTGGATGTCATACTGGTCATTTTCCTCCTTTGTCTTCAAGTCCTTCTTCGTCCTCACATGAAGCAGTCATGCCTTCTAGTTCTAATAGCCAGGTCCATCATCAACCACAAAGAAGGACGTCATTACTAATGGAGAGACAAGGTGATGATGTTCTCGGTTTGCCCCATTCTTTGCAAGCTTTAGCTGCTGACATTGAAGGGAGACACCGCCTGATATCTGAGGTTTGTGTTTTACTTATTCTCTCTCCTATTCAACTTCATTGTCGCATTGTCTGTACGTTTATTAAGTTCATTTCATGGCTTAGAATACTTGGCTTTCACGTTTGCTCCTTAATATTCTCTGCTTGACGGGTGAGCATCACGACTTCCATGTTTAAGGTTTTGTGACTGAATATGAAGTTTTCTCTGTTGTTGTGAAATAGCTGTTTGTTTTCGAAATTATGATTCTTTGATGCCGTGGGTACTATTACTTGGTACAGATAGTTGCTTTGGTGATGTATATCTTAGTTGAGTTTAACGGCATATATAGAATGTAGTTCCCACATCACTGTTGACCTTTCTGTCATCATTTTTCTTATGTTACTGTTGATGTTTTCGTTTAACGCTGATAGTTATATCATATTCATATATATGTGATTACTTGATTTTTATTTGAAACAAATATTTTGAGGTATCATATTAAGGATTATAATGGAGTTGGTAAATCTATTTGTGTTGGAAACAAGGGCAATCCGCTCACATGGGTGGGTAAGGGATTGGGTTGCCCTTAGGCTAAATAATAAGGTAAAGAAAAATTGAAGTGTCATGTTAAGGATTCTAATGGAGTTGTTTGAATGTGTTTTTGCAAAAGTGGTCCTTGTTTCTATCTCTCTTCTTCCCTTTCTTCTCTTTTTCTTTTTCTCATCCCATAATGTTTAAGGTAAATAACAAAACCTTTTAAATGCATCTAATGTTGTTTTCTATGACTATCAGTATTTTCTATGTTAGATGCTTTTAATTTAGTTTTCATTTTCATTTGTCATTATTGTAGTTAAATATGTGGCAGTACCCAAGTTAACATGTTGCACAATTTAGATAGTTGTCGATTCACTCGATTGATGGTTATTAATAAGCAATCTTTAGTTTATTTTGTGGGAGTTTAATGTGTATGAGGAAAAGAAACATTTTTTTTAGATGAAATTGTTGATTATGATAATTGAATCAATTGGTTTTTTTCGAAAGGAGCACAATTGAAAGTTGACGAGAGATACTTTATACATTTATAAGAAACAAACATAGTTAAGATGTTTTCTTGCATTAGTGGGTTCTAGTTGGTTCAACTGGTAAAATCTCTTGGGGGTACAAGCGGTTTGGGGTTTGAATCCTGGTCTCTTGGGTAGGAAGGTGATTTAGTTTGTAGTCATGCTAATTGCTATGGTTAATAATTTAAAAAAAAGAAGAGGACGTTTTCTTACATTTATCCTAGCAGTGGCTTTTTAGTTGCTTGAAGTAAAGGAGAACAAAAGAATTTGGACGATGGATACAGCTTAGTTTTTATGACCTTAGCTCCGTGGTAGCTCGAAGTGAACAATCTCTTGAAATCTTGTTGTTATTTATTCGTTTTGTTTTCTCCCTCTATGCTAATTTCCCTTATTCAATGATAATTGTGGATAGTTTTAGTTACTCGCTGATATAGTTATGTTCTAAGTCACATAAGATATTAAGGCTATCAGATTCCATGTTATAACTGCTTGACAGCAAATTATGTCATTGTATTTGGCACACACTCTCTTCTAGATGGCCTGATTGTTTCCCTTAGATTTGCATTTTAGAATTGAAGATAGGGGAAACTTCTTATTGAGATATACAACCTAGATTTATGCTTGGCATTAATGAAAGAACCTTCTTAAAGGATGAGCGAAATGTGAATGCTTGATTTTACCATTAAATTGAATAGGTGATGTGGACTAAATGTATCAAATTCTTATTTTCAAAGTTAGCAATAAATTAGTAAATTAATTCATGAAGAAAATAGATTTAATCTAATCTTCTTCCCATTTCCCATCTTCTAATTAGTATGATGAAAGTAACTCTCTGAACAAGAGAGATCTGCTTTCGATTGACTCTACAACAAGATGGACCCAAATCCCATCCATTCTCATTCAACCCATATTTTCCTACTATCACCTTATGCCATAAAGCCTCCTTTAATACAATCAGTGATAAATTATGTAATACAATCTTGGGTTCTACACTTGAGGTCTTATGCAAACCAGATTTTAATGAGAAACTTCTTTAACTTGATCACTTATGATTTCAGCATGTGTTGACTTGATTTTGATGTTCAAATTTTGTTTGGCATGTGTGTTTAGGTTCATCTTTGGTAATTTTAGAAGCATCATAACTACATATCAGTGAAATATTACATTGACTGGAAGTACAAGTTGCAATAAATGTAAATTCCAAAAGAAGGTTGAATAAAGCATTTATGGATTCTGTAACAATCTTCTTTCTTTCTCAATTGCTGACTTTTGTTTTGGTTATTGTGTCATTTTGATTGTATAATCCGAAATTTAGAATTTACATTGACTATGTTGGGCTACAATATGCTTGTCTATTATTGACAGTGGTATTTTTACAGTATCTAGTTACAGTATTTTATTTGACCTTTTAGATAATATTGACTATTGTTATGCTTGTTAGCTAGTAACTTTACCACGGTATCACGAAGACTAAACGTCTATCTTCTTTTCTGTGTCCCAGATTCGTCAAGTCTTGAATGCTATGCATCGGGGGGAGAACTTACAAATTGAGGTTTGCATTTGAATTAACATTCTTGTCATTGTTTTATGCTGTTTCATGAACTCATTATTTCAGTGAAAATATTGACTGCTACCTTGCTAAAATTTGATTGAGAATCACTGTTTCTTCCATAATGACTAATGGTTATGAAAGGTCAAATAACTGGATGTCGTGTGCAAGAATTCCCTAGTGATGAAGATGAAAGGTCTCGCATACAAGATTTTTTCCTTCCTCACCTATTATTGAATTCTTCTAGTTTATATTTTCGCTCCATACACAATTAAATTGCCATAATAAAGTCTGTGAACCTGAGATTCTCCCAATGAAACTGATTTTGTGGAATCTTATACTATGTGTGGCTGCTTCAGACCATTAGACCTATATCTAATAGAAAAGGAAAAGGAGGAGGAGATTGATTTGTTTTATTCTGTAAGGAAAATGATAGAGGTAATGACAAACTCTAGATTAAGAACTTTCATTTCACTTGCTTATATTTGGGGCATGATCCAGGACTGTAATTTTTAGTTGCCATAATGTTGACGTAATTCAGATCATTGCTGAGACATGAATGATATCTCAAAAAGTATTTATCGATGCCATAAACATAACTTGCATGAATTTTGGCTTCTGGACCTATGTTAGTTTTTCTGTGTGAATGGTTCTTTGTAGCAGAAACATTTGACATCCCCAGGTGGATGTATGTCATTCCTTTCCTCTACTTTCCACTGAGCGTAATTTTAAATTTTGGTCTTTAATTGGATTTCTGTTAGACGAGAAGGCTATGAATTGGAAAGATTGTTTTTAGTGATATCTTAGATGACTTGGAGATGAATATCAAACTCGGGTCTCGTCAATGCATGGTGGTGTGTATTTGTCTACTCCTACCTTTATAGGCCAAGAGCTGGCTGCTTCAATCTTTGAACATGCTAAAAGGGTTAGGTGACTTGTTCTTCTTTTTTCATGCGTGGAACATGTAGAAAGTTGCTCTTCTGAAGTGAAATTTTTTGTGGATCCTTGAGATTAAAAAATAAAAATAATAATGTAATTTATCATCCAGCACCCTAGAAGAAAAGAAAAACTATCAGACGATCTAGCTTTTGTACTTTCTCTAAATGCACTCTAAATGCTTATCCATCACTTGGTTTGATGAAACCAAGCTGCAAGCAGATAGTCGATGCAAACTTGAGAGCATTTGAGATGCTCTATTGAAGATCTTGGCTTTTACCATATTTACTGCATTTGTATAGCATATGACCATCATTTATCTTTCAGGATTATATGCTTTTTGAGCCGTTCGCATATCCGGGTTTGGCTGAAATGCATGACAGGCACAGAGACATGCGCCTGGATGTTGATAACATGTCTTACGAGGTAAGAAAGACAGTCTTGTCCCTGTTAGTTATTTCACATTTAATGCTGTTCCGCTTACATGGAGGTTGGAATGTTAGGAATTGTTGGCACTTGAAGAGCGCATAGGAGATGTGAGCACCGGACTGAGCAATGAAATCATTATGAAGATAATGAGACAGAAAAAATACATGTCCTTTGAAATAGAAACCCCATCAGACCAGGAGCCTTGCTGTATTTGTCAGGTATGAGCTAGTGGAAAAAAGAGAGCATATATCGGTGCTTTAGATAACGTTAACACATCTGACTTATATATTAGTGTTAACTCTGTCTATCTTGCTTAATACCTTGTTGCGGCAGGAGGAATATGCAGATGGTGATGATCTTGGGATGCTGGACTGCGGACATGACTTCCATACGGGCTGCATCAAACAGTGGCTAATGCAGAAAAACCTGTGTCCAATTTGTAAGACGACAGCTCTTCCTACATGAGAGGGAAGATCGTCGTTCTTGGAGTGCAAGGAGTTCAGTTTCTTGCCATTTGAACATTAAATCAGAGAGTCAGGTAGATGTTATCATATTTATACAATTCTCTTCCTGGGTCTGAAACCAGTTTCTTTTCCTGTTCATGAACTGCATTAGTTTATGAAACGAAGCCATCAAGTGTCAGGACATTATCGACGAGTTCTTTAAATGATGAAGGTAGTATTTTGGGATTATCAAGTCTATTTGAGGTTGCCATCACCAATGATTAGAGGTTCATTTGGCTAAAGAGTGATTCAGCATTAGCTTTGTCATGTCTTACGAATTCAAAATTTCAGTGGATGAATTGTCCAAAGCATATTCGTGGTTTGCAGTTTTACTGTTCACATATTTTTTTACGAATAAAATTATGCGACCCATTCCTTAGCTGACATGGGATTAACGACTTCAGATGGATGCTTCGCCATCCACATTAGGGGCAAATTGAATTAACGAATTGAATTTGTGTTGAATATTAAGCGAATCGAATCAAAGTGTGATAAATTCATATTATTAAGCGAATTATGAAATTAGGATTCGTATTTAATTCATTTAGTAAAATATCTATTCATATATGATCATTTAAACATACCAAATCGACTCTTTAATTCTTTTGAATTATAATTATCAAAGAAATCTTGTTAATTTTTAGGGAAATTAATAATATAATTATTGGTTTTAAGGTTTAATTCATGATTAAGGGTAAATTATTAATATAATTAAACATATCATAAACGAATTTGTTTAGTTTCTAATTTCTTTATAAATTCATATTCTATCCAAATTTTTCTAAATTCATATTACTTGTCACCCCTAATTCACAAATAAGAAGTGTCTTTTTTTCTCTCTTTAATAAAACTGGCGACCATTATTTATGTATAAAAAAAGGATGATGAAGTTACTCAAAAGATAAGTAGGTAAATTTCATTTTGAGAAATGATTAGAATTTGGCATGTTGTAAATTTTTTTATTAAATTTGGGCAATCGATTTTTTGAAAAAAAAAATTTGAGTAGATCCATAGTTTTGAATAAAAATACTCTTTTTTCTCTTAAACTTGGAGGGAAAAAAATACGTACAAGATTTGAGACTACTTTTGTGACATCTTGAGATGGCTCTTACGACACCTTAAAACACCTCGATAGTTTCGAGACATCTTCCGACAAACTGGAAAGACCTTGTAACAGTTTATGTTGCTTTTGAGACACCTATTAAAATAAAATTACAAGTCTGCTTTCCTCAATTGGTGTGGCATAGTGGTCAAAGATAAATAACTTAGTTGTCAGATCCTGAGTTCGAGTTTATGGGGTATATTTATTGTAAGAGTATGAGACAGTCGAGGGTTTTACCTGCTCCATTTAAGGTCGGATTGGGTGATTTGACGACGGGATTTCCAATGTTTCCAATAAAAAATTAAAAAAATAAAAAAAAATATGCAGGTCTGTTGCCATAGAAAGCCATGGCAGCTGCTGCCTGTAATTTTTTTTTTTAAAGTTTTGCAAGTTAAAAAAGGAGGTGGAGAAGAGGATGGTAATTTTGTCCAAAGTGTGTGGATTTGCTCTTTTTTAGAGAGAATATAGTTGGTTGTCCAATTTTGATTACAAAAACATTTGAGATTGTCAAAAAAATAATAATAATTTCCCTTTTCTATTTCCTTAAAAGAAAGCGTATAATTAGGAAAAGGATATATACATATAAAATTTCGGGAAAAAAAATGACAAATGTACCTTTTAATTTTGCAAAATTTGATAAAATGACATATGCATCGTCTTATATTAGTTTTTCAGTAAAAATGACTAGCCCTTATTTAGTAAAAGGAAATACACACATCAAATATTTTATAAATAACATATATGCATCCCAAAATTTCATAAAAATGACATGACCTCAAAAGTTTAGTTAAATGATATTTATACCCTAAAGTTTCATAAAAGGACTCTGGTTGTGTTAATTGTTATAATAAAAAAAATTGAATATTAATATCTATAATTTAAAAATCAATTTCTTGATGATGGTTTTTAATCCCGAGGAATTTTGAAGCTTGGGGAGGGGTAGAATAGAGTTTGCACTAGGCATATTGTAGGACACAAAAGTGGGCGACGCTGTCCGGGCTCGCGGCCCGGTCGGTAGTACGGAGTAGCCTGCGGGGACTAAACCGGAGAAACGAAATGGAGTCGCCACCCAATGTGAACTGGGAAATTTAAGGCTGCACTCATCCCTCGCAAGGAAAACCTCAAACCGTTGGGTTCGGAATGGTCTCTTACTTATGCCAATTGTAATGAAAAGATTTATGCAATAGTATAACCAAGCCTCATGCAACGCATACAAGATAGTTTAAGCAACACACAAGTTCGCACACCCATAATCGTAAATAAAAAATGAAGGCAAAAAGCATAATTCATAAACGTAGTAAACAATAAAGTGCAATAATGTAATTAATAACAACTACAAAAGCATTAATAATAAAAGCGAGCACACAATCTCATGAACATATCAAGTAAATAAATGCGGAAATATAAATAATTAACAAAGATAAAAACGTCAATAATGAAATGATATGGTTAATTATGTAATGCAAAAGAAATGACCAAAGAAGCAAACATGCATGAAATGTGATGAAAAGAAATCTATTCACTGTATGCGCGTTCGTGGAGCGTTTGATAACGCGTTCGAACGGTAAATAGAATGTCCGCGTTCGTATAGCATTCGGAAACGCGTTCGAACGAGATAAGACATGATGCATGATACAATAAAATGCATGCGCGTTCGAGTAGCGTTCTGAAACGCGTTCGAACGGAAATGAGACAGAATGTTCACGTTCGTATAGCGTTCGGAAACGCGTTCGAACGGGGTAAGACCCGGTGCATGATGAAACAAAATACGTGCGCGTTCGAGTAGCGTCTTGAAACGCGTTCGAACGGACTAGGGCAGAATGTATACGTTCGTTTGGCGTTCGGGAATGCGTTCGAACGAGATTACCAAAGTGGTATCTAAAATGCAATAAACACATGCGGGAAAGCTTCCCCAAGCGGTAAGTGGAGTTGTATCTCAAGTACAGACCGCACTATCGTCCATTCGGATTCGGCTACAGAATTTATATCTGGGTTTCCATCCGATATACCACAAGGGATAACACTCGAGCGTTAACACAACATGAATGTAAAGTGAAGAATGAAAACATAACTACCAAAAAGGGTAAATGACAAGATCGACGGAAGAATGGCGCAGCAAAACTATGGTAAAGGTAGCCTTTGGGCGTTTCCCTCAAATAGATGACCTTTAATCCAATATGATTAACCCATGCACACTAAATTATCAATGCATGAATGAACAAATAAATAATATGGGACCTTGTATGCCCGATTGATCACATTTCACATTCAATCGAGTGTACCTCGTCCGGCGCGGAAAAACATCGTGGTAAAGGTAGCCTTTAGGCATTTCCCTCGAATAGAGTACCTTTAATCCACCATATTTAGCCCATGCGCATTAAATTATCAATGCATGAATAAACAAATAAATAATATGGGACTTTGTATGCCCGATTGAACATATTTCACATTCAATCGAGTGTACCTCGTCCGGCGCGGTAAAACATCATGGTAAAGGTAGCCTTTAGGCATTTCCCTCGAATAGAGGACCTTTAATCCACCCTAGTTAGCCCATGCGCATTAGATTAACAATACATAACTAAATAACAACACATAGAAAATAAGTAGCGGAACAATAAACACAAAAAAATGCCTAAGACATGATAAATGAACCTCCAGAATGCTCGCGTTCATGTAGCGTTCGGAAACGCGTTCAAACGGGAGCGAGGCAGAATACATGCGTTCGAGTAGAGTTCAGGAACGCGTTCAAATGAATGACAAAAGTGGCATCCATAATGCAATAAACACATGCGGGAATACTTCCCCAAGCGGTACGTGGAGTTGTATCCCAAGTACAGACCATACTACCGTCCATTCGGATTCGGCTACAGAATTTATGTCTGGGTTTCCATCCGATATACCACCACGAGGGATAACACTCAAGCATTAACACAATGCAATCATGAAAAATAGACGTGAAGTATGATAGTGCATATAACATCACATAAACGAAGAGACAAACATGCGAAATGATAAAAAGCTAATAATATGATATAAATGTGCGATAAATAAATAACGGAGCATTAAAGAAAGATGTGACCAGGAGTTTGGTCGTCTTTGATATAGGACCTCGCACACCCGATTGGACATATTTCATGTCCAACCGAGCGTGCCACATCCAAACTACAAAATAAAAAAGGTAATAAAGGGTGCCATCAGGTCTTACCTTTTAAGTTGCTCCTCGGAAGTGTGTTACGTCATCGCCGGAAGGGTTAGTGCTCTGTTACTTCCCTTGTTCGCTGGTTCATTGTTTTCCTTTGCTGTCTCGCTATTTTCACTGCTGTTTTCTCTGTTTTTACTGCTTGTTTCTTCGGGGACTATCTTGTCTTGGTTTTGGCTACTGTTTTTGGGTGATTTTGAGACTGGTTTTTGGGTGATTTTTGGACTGTTTTAAGGTATTTGGGGCTGCTGTTTTTAGGGTATTTGGGGGAGAGTTTTTGTGTTATTATTTTGTTGGCTTAGGGTCTTTGTTTATGGTTGATGTGTCTATGGATTTTGGCGTGAGAGAGAGAGGTGCTTGGGGTTTTTTGTGTGGATCCCGTGAAATGTGTCTCTAGAGAGAGGAGTGAATGTCTAGGGTTTATATTTTGTGTTTGTGCTTCTCCATGGCTGAGAGAGATGAAGGTTGTGAGGGGTGTCGAGTTGAGAGAGAAGCCGAATGGTTAAGGGGGATTAGGTTTTTTTTGTTTTCATTCGTGTCTGTGTTTTCTTGAGAGAGAGAGATAGGGCGTGAGGATTAGGGTTTTTTTGTTTGTGATTTTGTTTAGGGTGAGAAAGAGAGAACGTGAAGGGATGAAGTGAGAGGCGTGAGCATGAAAAGGAGAGAAGTCGAATGGTTAATGAGGATTAGTTTTTTTTGGTTTTCATTCGTGTCTATGTTTTCATTCGTGAGGTTTTTTTTGGTTTCATTTTGTTTAGGGTGAAAGAGAGAGAGCGTGAAAGGATGGAGTGAGAGGCGTGAGCATGAAGAGGAGAGAAGCCAAAAGAGTTTACGGTTTTGTGTTATTTTTATAGTGGTGCATGCTTGGGCTAGGGTTGTGCATGGGTTTTCAAAAGGAAATAAAATCATCAATTAAGGGGTACATTTAATAATTTAAGAAGGGAAATAAATTTATGTAATTTTGGTGGGGAATATCTTTAAATTGGTAGGTGATTTATTTAATTTAGGAAGGGTATTATTTTGATTTTAATTGGATTTGATTTAATTTAATTGGATTTGATTTAATTTAGACATGTGTTTTAAATGTTTTAATTATTTTTGGATTGGGCTTGGGCGAAATGGGTTTTGGATGGGTGCGGGGGTTTTGGGCCGAGGCTTAATATTTTAAAACAGAGATTAATCGGGCGAACCCTAGGCCAATTAGCGA
Organism: Zanthoxylum bungeanum; assembly: GCA_019454045.1. Taxonomy (NCBI): domain Eukaryota; kingdom Viridiplantae; phylum Streptophyta; class Magnoliopsida; order Sapindales; family Rutaceae; genus Zanthoxylum; species Zanthoxylum bungeanum. Next base: position 215,979 of record SKCR01036239.1, read on the forward strand.
GTTAAATTTGTTGATGTAATTATTTCTTGAATTTTTCCCTTCCGACGTCCGTTTCCCATGACTTCCGCAACCTATCGGGTAGTGCGCCTCCATACGAGGCTCATCATTGGACATTATGCAAAAATGCAGTGTCTACAGTCGTCCCCACTTTGATGGGACTTGTGCAGTGTGTGGCAGTGACAATCCTATAAAGTCATGCATGCATTTTTACTTACTTACCTGGCTCGCCAGCTGTCGCCGAGCTTACCTGTTGTTTTGAGACGCTTCGAACTGAGTTGATTTGGTGACGAGGTGCTGCGACCCCGGGTCTTGTTCCCGAACCACCGAGTGAGCTGCTTTTGATTTCTGGGCTTTGTTCATAAACCAAATTAAATGGATGGCGAGGTGTTTTGACCCATGGGCTTTGTTCCTGAACCATCTCTGGGCTTTGTTCCTGGACTGTTTTGAGAGTGGGCTTTGTTCCCTAATTGTACTGAATGTGGGCTTTGTTCCCGAACTATGTTGATGGTGGGCTTTATTCCCTGGCTGTACTGAATATGGGCTTTGTTCCATGGCTTTGTTCCCGAACTATGTTGATGGTGGGCTTTGTTCCCTGGGCTTTATTCCCGAACTGTGTTGACTGTGGGCTTTGTTCCCGAATTGTTTGTCTTTGTCGCTTTTCTCAAAACCTGCGAACAAAAACAAGACAAAGATTGTGTGCATGTGACGTGTATGCATGTATGCATGAATGTATTTCCTATTCTGATGGGTTAGGCCTTGTTGGTGCCTTTTGGTGCCATTTGCATACAAATGTCTTTGATCGCCCCTTGGGCATGCTTACATTTCCTTTTGCCAGTTCTCTTCTGGTGATTGGTTGGTTCTCTTTTGTCTCATGGCTCAAGATCTCGTTGTGTCCCTTATTTGCGGGGTGGTAGACTGGTCGCCCCCAGACTTGGTTTAGCTTTCTGTTCTTCGCTTCTTGCATTAGGTCAAAGTAGATCATGTGATGTGACGTTTCCATACCAACATACTATGCTACCTTTTACGAAATAGTCCCAATAGTTATACATATTGTTGCCCTCAAATGATGCTCAATGTCAAAACCAGAGAATCTTCAAAGTACTCGATGCAACTCAAATCTGAGCGTTTGAATAAATGATCTGAACCAGACTCAAAGCGTGTGTGTGCCCATGTTCTTTTACAACTTGATCCTTAGGTAAGCCAACTCAATGATTTTGTTTCAAAGAATGGGTCAATGGGTCAAACCAACCTAGATGTCTTGATCATGCTCTGCAAATACTTCTTCATACTCAATATGATATGGTTTTCTTTTTCTTTTCTTTCGTCTTTTTTTTTCAACACACCTACCCTTTTAAGGTAGCATTTCTCCTCATGGTGGTCCTAATACTCGCCCATGGGTAGCTTCACGCTTATCGGTTATAGGTGGTTTATATTTTCTTCTTGAGAGACTTTTCTTTGGTTTCTAACCATACCACATATCGTAACACAAGTAAGTCAGGATGGACATCTAAGCGAACGATCATTCATCAATTTGCACTCTCTTTAACTAGTCACATTGCCAACTACTCAGGCTTTAACTGCTAAGATCCTATAATTAAGTGCTCGCGAGTCTAATTGAGATCAACCACTCAAAATACCGGATGAAAGCACTTCTCGCATTTATCATTTCTAAGGTTTCACTCTAAAGCAAACAATTTCATCATCGGACTCATGCTTAATAATTGAGGAAAAAACTCGAACAAGTAGGCAAAATCAATGTCTTTATTAAAAAAAATGTAGGATTACAATCAAATAAACCAGGGAAAACATCTTCATTGTCTGCAGCATTGTCTTCTTCCTCAGCCTATGGTTCTTCACTGCTGCCATCCCTTATCCCCATGCAAGAAGCTTGGTGGTTGAGAGTTTGGAAGACAAAGCTTTCGGGTAGGCCGGAGTTGATTATGTAGGTGGGTGGTGGAACAGAGTGGTAGTTAGGTAGAGGATTTATGTGTGTGTTGGGTTAAAACTCGAACAAGTAGGCAAAATCAATGTCTTTATTAAAAAAAAAAGTAGGATTACAATCAAATAAACCAGGGAAAACATCTTCATTGTCTTCAACATTGTCTTCTTCCTCAGCCTATGGTTCTTCACTGCTACCATCCCATATCCCCATGCAAAAAGCTTGGTGGTTGAGAGTTTGGAGGACAAAGCTTTCGGGTAGGCCGGAGTTGATCATGTAGGTGGGTGGTGGAACAGAGTGGTAGTTAGGTAGAGGATTTATGTGTGTGCTGGGTTGTTCTTTTTCTGGGTCGGGTATTTTATGGGCGTCAATGAGGTTTTGGATCTCATGCCTAAGGCGGGCTCAGTTGTCGGTGTCATGGCCTTTTTCTTGATGGAAGTAACAGTACATGTTTAGGTTGAGATGGGGTGGCACAAGGTTTGGAAATGGTCTAGGTTCTAAAGGTTTTAGGAGTCCTTGCATTTTTAACTTTTCAAACACCTTTGACAAAGGTTTACCAAGGTTGGAGAATCGCCTATTTTTTACGGCAGCGACCTCAGTAACGGGCTTGGTCTCAGAAGGCCCCCCAATAGCCCTTCTATTCTGGGAATAGAACTTTCTGTTCTCATCTTTTTCCTCCTCAATATCCATAACAGTCTCTCTCAACTGTCGAAAATCACCAATCATATAGGTCATCCTCCTCAGCTTGCCGTAAATAGAGGGCTTAGTACCCTTGATTATCATCTTGATCTGGTCCTTCTCCGAGGGCCGAGTCTGCATCTTCAAAAGTTGGCTCCTCAAGCGATCTATATAATCCTTGAAGCTCTCATCCGGCTTCTGTTTGGTATTCTCCAAGTCGCGAAGCGACAAGTCGATCTCCAAATCCGTGACTTACTGATTCAGAAAGGCCTCCGCCAATGCCCTCCAATAATCATTGACCTTCCTCTCAAGGCCATGATACCACACCACGGGCGCTCCCTCTAGCGACATCCCGAACATCTTCCGAACCTGACGCTTTGACAGACCCACCGAACTCATCACAGAAACATATTGTCGGATATGGACCCTCGGATCCCCGTTCCCGTTGAACTTGGTTATGTCGGGCATCTTGAACTACGAATGTAGCTGCTCTTCGAAAGTCATCGCATCGTAGTATAACAAATCTTCATGTTTACCCTTCATCTTACGGGTAACTGACTCTACCTGATCCCTGAGCTTTTACAATTCGGCCTGAGACCCAGCTACCCTTCCCGCGGCATACTCAGCCATGTCATCATCAAAAACAAGGATCTCATCACTCATCATGATCGGAGGCTCCTCACGCCTGACATTCTCAGAGCTTTCTACCCATCCTGCACGGGGCACTGCCATATTGGCCACAGCGGCGGTCAACACTTGCAATTGCTTGGTAATCTTAGTGAGATTAGTCTCCAACTGATCCATGCGAGAACCCTCGTTATCTGACTCACTCATGTTCGCTAACGGTCTTTTGACGAGTCTTCCTTCCTCCCTAACCCAACAGAAATCTATGGCGGCTTTTAAGACTACGAATTAGCATGGTACATGTATGCGTGCGATGCATGAAATATATAAAATGCGTGAGGTAATCAAACAAGATATATCCTTCCAACCTTATTTCTCTCGTACTCGTGGTATGCCAATTTTTGGTTCTAGATGCGGCTTATTCTATGCACCGATGCAAGGTACACAAAATTGCTCTCTCCTATGCTACGGGGTGAACCTTGGTCACTTCAGTCCCTTTCCATCAGTAAAAGACAAAGACCGTCCATTTACAACATGGACTAAGCTGATTATGGGATCATGCCATTGTCTAGAAATGACGAATTGGGCTTTCAGCAACCGCGATCATGGGGATGAACTTAGAAGCGTCCAAAAGTATACAAATATGCCGTAACAAGGCGTATCCTTTCTGGATGAAAGCCAGTACGGATATCGGACTCATGCTTCTGGCATACTTGGATCATGTTTGGACTTTCTAAGCCCACCAAGGTTTTCATACAAGTTGGCCCATTATCATTTTAAAGCATTCAATTGTTGGAGTTGGTGTCGGCGCGCCAAATTTTGTTCTATTTATTGTAAATATGATGTACATTATATTTTATTATGAATAAAATTGAGTAATTTTCATCAATATAATTTTATATGGTAAAGGCATAAATGACCTTAGAATGAATAGTTGTGATATAATTGCAAAAGCGCCGCAATTATTACTAAGAAATGTCACAATATGATTCATTCTTAAAATTGTTCCTAGTCAAGGTTTACATACTTGGTCGGTTAGTAAACCCGTGAGACCGGTACGTGTCATATATTTGAATTGTTCTAATGGTTTATCTCAGTAAACCATGAGTCTTGGGAGACTCGTAGGTATTTATTGATGATAAATACTAAACGACTCATTTAAAGATTCTTGATAGATGGTACACCAACGTCGATATGAATCTTTACGAGTCGAATAGCATATTAGCTCCTTTGACTTGAGATACCACTGTGGATATGTGAGATATCCTTCGTACTTTGATGACAGTCACGTCAACGATCTTTTAAGATCAGACCTCCGCCTGTTCGTTGGGTATGGACCGATACTCACGATATCATGTGATGTATCCAGAGAGGATCTGTCAGTCTCGTGTACGAGATTTAGGTGTCCAATTTGTGATTCTTTGAAATCCTTGGCCGAGGTATTATTCGGAAACGAGTTCTGAATATTTGTTAAGAATCATAATTATGTCGCGACACATGAATTGATTATAGCGGAGATTTGACGTTTAATCTATATCTCCAGAATAATTCAGATAACCTATTACAGAGGGATTATATATGCGATGACTTCGACTTGGATGGTTCAACTCGATTATCTCTGGTCCTCGTAATTTATGAGTGGATGAATTACGGACATGGAAATGGTTTCCGTGACAGATAAACTTAGACCTAGAGAGTCCCACAATATAAAGTGTACTCGTTGAGCACTTGGGCAATTAATTATGGATAATACGGATTATTCATAATTTACACATGCGTATTAAATAATGTGTATTTGTATACGATACATAATTTAGATTAGATACACATTATTAACCTATTGGATTTTGACACTTGTTTTGTTATTATTATTAATTAAATAATTGTTAATTAATTATTAATAATAAAAAAGGAAGAATATTATTGGAATATTTTTCCATGTGTTTATTTTGTTAATTATTAAATAAATTGATTAATGTGTTAATTAATTTTTTTTTTTGGTTAAGAATATTACATGGAATATTCTTAAGCTTTGGCAAATTATGATTTACTAAACCATGTGTAATTGACACATGGATTATTTTAATTAACAAAATCAAATCAAATTAAGGTAAGATCAAAATGTGTCAATTTTGTGGCCATAAAAAAATTGTTAATTTTTTGTTGAAAAATTGGCAAGATATTCGGCCAACTTGGGTTTAGTATTTAAAATGAAACTTGTTTCATTTTGTATTTTTTAAGCACTTCTCATGAGTTGAGAAACAAAAAAAAATGAGATTAGGGTTCTAAACAAAATTCTACACCAAAGGAAAGAAAAGGAAAAAGGAAATTGGTGACCAAAATTAGTATTAAAGGTAATATTAATTTCCTAATTTCCTATTTTCTTAAGTTTTTGTTTTGAGCATGTATATATGTATGAGATATGTATATTGCATGTTTGAATTAAATATGTATTTAGAATATGTATTTGAAACAAATTTGGTGTTGGAAGTTTTTAACCTTAATTGTTTTTTCTTTAAAGCATGTGTAATTTGGATTAATTAGGGAATTAAATCCAAAAAAAAAAAAAAAAAATTGCCATTCTAGAGTGATTGTGCCACTCCATGGTTGCCTAGAATTGTTCTTGAAACTTTATAATGTGGTGATTTAATTTGGGAACAAGTTAATTAGATTAATTTGTGATTAAATTGATTTATGGCATGAAAAATTGGTAAAATTAAATTCTGGATCAGATCTGAATTTGCCATTTAAAACAGAATATTTTTCATGGAAAAGTATGTTATTTGGGTGATATTGGATGTGTATTGGGTGGTGGATAAATTCTGGAAATTGTTCCGGGACGAAAACGCGAGAAAACGGCGAAATCGTGTCGAAATGGGCTCGCCGTGTGACGGCTGTAAAATCTGTGAACTGGGCACTGTTTGGGCTGCCCGAGGGCTGCTCGAGGTTTGCCTAAGTGAGCGGGTTGGCCCGGTTCGGCCGTTGGTCAACCGGTTTGACCGTTTGCCCATTACGCGTATTATTTGTCGAAAATCATTTCGTAAAATAATTCGACGTGTAACGAAATATATTATGTTATAAAATTTTAATAAATAATATATTTAGACATATTTGAGTGAATTATAAATATTTGATATTAATTAATTAACTCGGGAAAATTTTAAAATGTTTAAAAACTATTTTCGCCTTCCGTCGCGAGCTTCCGGTGCGCTTACCCCAACAAAATGGTATCAGAGCGTCTGATCCCACATCTAAAATATTTTTTCATGCCAATATTTGATATTTAATTCAATTTATTTTACACATGCTTTATAATTAATTGATTGGATCAATTAGTTTGGTTGTTTGACCATGTTTGTAAAAATCACTATAATAAGGCTTTATGTTTTTGTAAGTGTATCGTACATTAATGGGTCCGTCTCGTCAATACGGATATAAATATTTTTCTGCTATCGTGGTTGTATCTACCAAAGCAGTGTGGCTATGGTTAATGAAAATTTATTTATACCGGTAAAACTTATTTGATAAAAAAACAATTCGAGCGAATGTGCATACCAATAGATGCCAAAGCAGTGAGGTGATGCATTTGTACCTTAGATATGTTATTGACAAGTATTGCCTTGAATATGCCCCATCCAATAGATGCCAAAGCAGTGAGGATCGGAAACGGTTCAGGACCTATGTTAAAGAGTCACATTGGATGTGATTGGTAATTGTTACCTACTTTCAAATATTTTTGGGCACAATATGCCAAAGCTGTGTGTTCAAATATATTTGTGAGGTCTACTTCTTGCTATAGAATTTAATTTAATTATTGAATTCTCGTATTTTGTTTGGGGATTATCAATTTATGTAAAATAGTGGGAGGGCATCCTTATATTAAAAATCCATGATATGTTGGATGTTTTGTGATATTGATGAAATTGCTTTTATCTGCTAACTCCTGGATATTGCACCGGAGTCTTTACCTGAAGAGATTGAGGTATTTGAGAAATGGAGGATGATGATTTGAGAGTCAAATCACTCATTCTTTGTTCTATGTCTTCTGATCTAAAGAGGCAATATGCTGATATGCATGACTCTTATAGCATAATAACTCAACTTCGGGAGCTTTTTCTAAACCAGGAACAGACCGTGGTGTATAGAATTTCTGTGGAATTGTTCCACGCTCGTTTGGCTGATGGAAAGCCTGTGAGTCCACATGTCCTGCACATGATGGATCTCATGGAGCAGCTTAGAAAGTTTGACTTTCAGTTAAATGAGACATTGGGCATGAATTTGATTCTTGGCTCACTCCCACCAGTATATTCCCAGTTCATTATGAGCTTCAACATGCATGATATTCGTTGTTCCTACAGTCAGATGCATATGATGCTTCAGACTGCTGAGGAGGACATCAAGAAGGGTGTGCCGACACTCATCTCAAAGTTCTATTTGCCTAGTTCTTCTTCTTCTCAATCTGCGAGATCGGGAAAGAATAAGAAGAAAAAGGCAAAGAAGATTGGCTCCGATGTTCCTCCCAAAGGAAAAGTAGTGAAGCGAAGCAAGAAGAAGAAGAAAGCCGCTGAGGACAAGTGCCACCATTGTGGCAAGATTGGACATTGGAGGTGTAATTGTCCAGACTACATAGCTTCCGTCAGACGGGAGAGAGCCTATGCATCAGATATGTTTATTTTCCCTATCATTGATATCTCTTTGGCTTGTGAAGCCATTGGTTCTGGTTGGGTTTTAGATTCTACTAGTCTTACTCACATCTGCAATTTGTTGCAGGGGCTGAAGGTCAGTAGAATGCTTAATCCAGGCGAGATGCAGCTTCGTTTTGGAAATGAAGATACCTTATCTGCAGCAGCCGTTGGCGAATATGAGATTCGTCTCTCCAGAGGCAGCATCATTTTGACATATTGTGTTTTTTTGTACCTGGATGTGTAGCTAATATTATATCACTGTTTGTATTAGATACAAAAGGATATCATGTACATATTAAGAATCGTTCTATGTATATATATGATATGAATGATGTTTTGTTATAAAAATATTCAAATTTGCAAGGTCATTATATTTTGCATGCCATTAGAGATGTTTATGAAATTGGGGATAATAAACGTAAAAGATCTGAATAAACTGATACTGAATTGTGGCATATGCGGTTAGGTCATATAGGTGTACGACGCCTAACCCAGTTGGTTAAGAATGGTTTGATTGAGATACAATCTTTTCCGACTTGCGAATCTTGAATTCAGGGTAAAAGGACCAAAGCCCCATTTACTGGTGTTGGACATCGAGCCACTGACTTATTGGAGCTCGTACATAGTGATGTATGTGGTCCTATAAGTCACACTGCTCATAGTGGTTTTTCTTATTTCGTGACATTTACCGATGATTTGTCACGGTATGGTTATGTTTATTTGATGAAACATAAATCGGAAACCTTTGAAAAGTTCAAAGAATTTCGAAACGAAGTAGAAAAACAAACTGGTAAATTCATCAAATGCCTTCGATCAGATCGAGGCGATGAATATATGAGTAGTGAATTCACTGAGTATCTTAAAGAGAATGAGATTCTCGCTCAATATACTCATCCGAGTACTCCACAGCACCATGGAGTATCTGAAAGGAGAAATCAGACTTTATTGGATATGGTCCGATCGATGTTGAGTTTTTCAGATCTACCTTACTTTTTGTGGGGGTATGCTCTTCTGACTGCTGCACATCTGCTGAATAGGGTTCCTTCTAAAGTTGTTCCCACTACTCCATATGAGATATGGGTTGGTAGGAAACTGAACCTTAAGTATATTAGGGTTTGGGGCTGTCCTGCATACGTCAGTGATGCAACATGATAAACTTTTGCCTCGGGGGTGAAAATTTAGGTTTGTTAGATATCCTTCGAATTCCAAAGGATATCAATTCTATGAACCCGAGCGTCGAAATGTGTTCGTAGCTCGTTTTGCTAGATTTCTTGAAGAAGAATTCTTGGTAGAAGGTGGTAACCATAGAAGGGTTGAACTGGATGAAATACAACCTATAGATGACAGACCAATAGAGGAATCACAGGTTCAGACAGAAGCAGAACCTTCTAGTTCCACTCTCCGTAGGTCTACTAGGATATCGAGACCTCCTGAGCGCTTGTATTTGACACAAGATAAGAGTCTCGATGTGCTTTTTGTGGAGGAGACTGATCTGTATACCTATAGAGAAGCAATGTTGGACATTGATTCCGCTAAATGGCAGGAAGCCATGAATTCCGAAATGGACTCTATGCATCAGAATCAAGTATGAGACTTGGTTCCGCTTCCTGAGGGAATTGTTCCTGTAGGTTGTAAATGGGTTTACAAAAGGAAGAGCGGGCCTGATGGGAAGGTTGAAACCTTCAAAGCCAGACTGGTTGCTAAAGGTTACACTCAAAGTCCAGGTGTGGACTATGATAAAACCTTTTCACCGGTAGCGATGCTAAAGTCTATTAGGATTCTATTGGCTATCGCTGCTTACCATGACTATGATATTTGGCAAATGGATTTCAAAACGACTTTTCTTAATGGATTTCTTGATGAAGAAATCTATATGGAACAGCCAAAGGGTTTTGTCTCCAGCCAAAATTATGGCATGGTATGTAAGCTTAAGAAGGCCATTTATGGGCTTAAACAAGCTTCGCGGAGTTGGAATCTTCGTTTTGATGAGGTAATCAGATTGTCTGATTTTCTAAAAAACGAAGAAGAACCTTGTGTTTATAAGAAAGTTAGTGAGAGTATGATTGTGTTCTTAGTACTTTACGTGGACGACATCCTCATTGGAAATGATCTTGGAATGATGCAGGGTGTTAAAGCATACCTCTGTAAAAACTTCTCCATGAAGGACTTGGGTGAAGCTTCTTATATACTTGATATAAAACTCTATAGAGATAGAGAAAGGAAGTTGATTGGGTTATCCCAATCTTCGATATAGATAAAATCCTAGAAAAGTACAATTTTAGCAATTGTAAAGTTGCTAATATACCTTTTCGACATGGCATTCATCTTTCGAAGAAGATGTGTCCTCAGACGGAAGATGAAAAGGCTAGAATGTCTAGCCAACCTTATGCATCATGTTTAGGAAGCATTATGTATTCTATGTTATGTACGAGGCCTAATATTAGCCACATGCAATAAGTGTTACTAGCAGATATCAGTCAAATCAAGGTAACGACCATTGGATGGCCGTTTTAAACATATCCTAAAGTATATGAAAGGTACTAAGGATAAGTTTCTTATTTATGGAGAATGTGATTTACAGATAAGATGATATACAGATTCTGACTTTCAGTCAGATCCTGATGATAGAAAGTCTACTTCAGGTTTTGTATTTATTCTTAATAATGCTGCAGTTAGTTGGAAATGTTCCAAACAAGGATCAACAACTGATTCCACTACTGAGGCGGAATATATTGAGCATCAGATGCTGCAAAAGAAGTTGTATGGATTAGAAAATTTATCACTGAACTGGGAGTTGTCCCAAACATCGAGGATTCGATCCTATTGTTTTGTGATAATAGTGGTGCCGTTGCACAAGCAAAAGAACCCATAGCGCATCGTAAATCGAAACATGTGGAACAGAAGTACCATATTATTCGTGAGATCATCGCTCGAAGAGATGTTGCCATATGCAAGATATCTGGAGAGGACAACATAGCAGACCCGCTTACGAAGGCCTTGCCTCCGAGACTATATGATAAACATGTAGAGGCGATGAGTATTAGATACCATCAAATTTGGCACTAGAACAAGTGGGAGAAAATGTTGGAGTTGGTGCTCGGCGCGCCAAATTTTGTTGTATTTATTGTAAATACGATGTACATTATATTTTATTATGAATAAAATTGAGTAATTTTCATCAATATAATTTTATATGGTAAATGTGTAAATGACCTTAGAATGAATAGTTGTGATATAATTACAAAAGCGCCGCAATTATTACTGAGAAATATCACAATATGATTCATTCTTAAAATTGTTCCTAGTCAAGGTTTACATACTTGGTCGGTTAGTAAACCCGTGAGACTGGTACGTGTAAGGGGTGGGCAAAAAAACCGACCGAACCGAACTAAACTGCACACCGGACCGAATTTACGGTTTTTTTTCTAACGGTTCGGTTTGCGGTTCGGATTGGCCCACCCCAAACGGTTTACGGTTCGGTTCAGGAGCTAATCCGAACCGCACCTGTTAAACCGAACTGAACCGTTATAATTAAAAAAATTATATATTTTTATAAAAAAATTGTAATTTTCTTTTAATTTTATTCTATGTTTTCTTTTTATTAATATGTTAATACTTTTATTATTCAATTTATTTGTTAATACTTTTATTCTTAAATTTTTTATTTTATGGTAGCATCATTATTCTTGAAAGTAAGATGTTGGATTTGTCTCTTAATTAGAACGATGGTAGCATCATTATTCAAGGTAATTTTTAAAAAATACAAGAATTAATTGTGCCTCATTTTTCAATCCTTAATGGAGTGTATGTGTTCCATGGAGTCACAGCTTACACCCTATCACTTCATACTATTTGTTGGATAGACTAGTTTTTTTTTTTTTTTTTTTGTCTTCACTTAAGTGGATGAAAATTTGTTTTAAATATAATAATCCGTAAACCGAACCGAAGCAATCCGTAAACCGCTGGTTTAAAAAATTTTCAATCCAAACCAAACCGTTATTTAATGGTTTGGTTTGAGAGGTAAAAAATCCGAACTGTAAAATATGGTTTGGTTCGATTTTTAGCAAAAACCGAACCAAACCGAACCGCGCCCACCCATAGTACGTGTCGTATATTTGAATTATTCTAATGGTTTATCTCAGTAAACCATGAGTCTTGGAAGACTCGTAGGTATTTATTAGATAAATACTGAACGACTCATTTAAAGATTCATGATAGATGGTACACCAACGTCAATAGGAATCTTTACGAGTCGAATAGCATATTAGCTCCTTTGACTTGAGATACCACTATGGATATGTGAGATATCCTCCGTACTTTGATGACAGTCACGTCAACGATCTTTTAAGATCAGACCTCCGCCTGTTCGTTAGGTATGGACTGATACTCACGATATCATGTGATATATCCAGAGAGGATCTGTCAGTCCCGTGTACGAGATTTAGGTGTCCAATTTGTGATTCTTTGAAAACTTTGGCCGAGGTATTATTCGGAAACGAGTTCTGAATATTTGTTAAGAATCATAATTATGTCGCGACACATGAATTGTTCATAACGGAGATTTGACGTTTAATCTATATCTCCGAAATAATTCGGATAACATATGACAAATGGATGATATATGCGATGACTTCGACTTGGATGGTTCAACTCGATTATCTGTGGTCCTCATAATTTATGAGTGGATGAATTACGGACATGGAAATGGTTTCCGTGATAGATAAACTTAGACTTGGAGAGTCCCACAATATAAAGTGTACTCGTTGAGCACTTGGGCAATTAATTATGGATAATATGGATTATTCATAATTTACACATGCGTATTAAATAATGTGTATTTGTATACGATACATAATTTAGATTAGATACACATTATTAACCTATTGGATTTTGACACTTGTTTTGTTATTATTATTAATTAAATAATTGTTAATTAATTATTAATAATAATAAAAGGAAGAATATTATTGGAATATTTTTCCATGTGTTTATTTTGTTAATTATTAAATAAATTGATTAATGTGTTAATTAATTTTTTTTTTTGGTTAAGAATATTACATGGAATATTCTTAAGCTTTGGCAAATTATGATTTACTAAACCATGTGTAATTGACACATGGACTATTTTAATTAACAAAATCAAAATCAAATCAAATTAAGATAAGATCAAAATGTGTCAATTTTGTGGCCATAAAAAAATTGTTAATTTTTTGTTGAAAAATTGGCAAGATATTCGGCCAACTTGGGTTTAGTATTTAAAATGAAACTTGTTTCATTTTGTATTTTTTTAAGCACTTCTCATGAGTTGAGAAACAAAAAAAAAATGAGATTAGGGTTCTAAACAAAATTCTACACCAAAGGAAAGAAAAGGAAAAAGGAAATTGGTGACCAAAATTAGTATTAAAGGTAATATTAATTTCCTAATTTCCTATTTTCTTAAGTTTTTGTTTTGAGCATGTATATATGTATGAGATATGTATATTGCATGTTTGAATTAAATATGTATTTAGAATATGTATTTGAAACAAATTTGGTGTTGGAAGTTTTTAACCTTAATTGTTTTTTCTTTAAAGCATGTGTAATTTGGATTAATTACGGAATTAACTCCAAAAAGAAATAAAAAAAAAATTGCCATTCTAGAGTGATTGTGCCACTCCATGGTTGCCTAGAATTGTTCTTGAAACTTTATAATGTGGTGATTTAATTTGGGAACAAGTTAATTAGATTAATTTGTGATTAAATTGATTTATGGCATGAAAAATTGGTAAAATTAAATTCTGGATCAGATCTGAATTTGCCATTTAAAACAGAATATTTTCATGAAAAAGTATGTTATTTGGGTGATATTGGATGTGTATTGGGTGGTGGATAAATTCCGAAAATTATTCCGCGACGAAAACGAGAGAAAATGGCGAAATCACGTCGAAATGGGCTCTCCGTGTGACGGCTGTAAAATCTGCGAGTTGGGCACTGTTTGGGCTGCCCGAGGTTTGCCTAAGTGAGCGGGTGGCCCGGTTCGGCTGTTGGTCAACCAGTTTGACCGTTTGCCCATTACCCGTATTATTTGTCGAAAATCGTTTCGTAAAATAATTCGACGTGTAACGAAATATATTATGTTATTAAATGTTAATAAATAATATATTTAGACATATTTGAGTGATTTATAAATATTTGATATTAATTAATTCACTCGGGAAAATTTTAAAATGTTTAAAAACCATTTTCGCCTTCCGCCGCGAGCTTCTGCTGCGCTTACCCCAACATCAGTCACATTATTGCGAGGTGCAAACTTGTCCCAGTTGCAAAAGGCCCAACAGATTTACACTTTTGCGATAACGTGGCTAAACAACTTCAAATAATAGGGGCCCAAACACAAAGTGGTTCATCAACATTTTGGAAGCTTTTGGCCCAATCGTCATAAGACATAAACTCGTCCCAGTTTAAGTGGCCCAACAAGTCCACATCTTATGACAAAAAGGTCAAAATGAATCCATATGATGATGGTCTCAAACACAAGCAAAAAGGGTGGCTTCTATAGGTCATACAACTATGGTTCACATGCGGGTTTATAGAAGTATAGATAAAGGCTCTCGTCGGCGAAGGATTGCCCACAACTAGGTTTCCCCACTCAAGGGTTCGAGCAACCAAGTGAGTGCACCTTTTTTATACCTTAAGGTACGTGCCAACGAGTGATGGTACCATATAACGATCCGCCGCTTCGAGCGAAAACGACTTCACGATACATGAATAACTGTCAAATGGATTTCTCTATTGAAAATTCCCCAGAGGGAGGGTGGAGCGAACTCTCTTAAATACCCTGACCTCTTAGGCTCTTATCGCCTTGGTGACAGGAATAAACAACAGATCATCCAAATTAGTCCATCACTTTAGATGATTATCTAGATGTCTTCACAGCTTTTCCTTTTGGTTATAAAAGGTAGTGAGTGAAGGAAGACACCAAATCATTATCTAACTCCAATATTATCTTAGGTTAAATCAACTCTAGACAAGGCTAACTAAAGCACAAATCACAAACATTACAAGACATTATTTCGGGGCCGATTCTCTATCCCCAGTGGAGTCGCCAGACTGTAGGACACAGAAGTGGACGAAACTGTCCGGGCTCGCGGCCCGGTCGGGAGTACGGAGTAGCCTGCGGGGGACTAATCCGGAGAAATGAAATGGAGTCGCCACACAATGTGAACTGGGAAATGATTTAAGGCTGCACTCACCCCTCACAAGGGAAGACCTCAAACCGTTGGGTTCAGAATGGTCCCTTACTTATGCCAATTGTAATGAAAAGATTTATGCAATAGTATAACCAAGCCTCATGCAACACATACAAGATAGTTTAAGCAACACACAAGTTCGCAAACCCATAATTGTAAATAAAAAATGAAGGCAAAATGCATAATTCATAAACGTAGTAAACAATAAAGTGAAATAATATAATTAATAACAACTACAAAAGCATTAATAATAAAAGCGAGCACACAATCTCATAAAACATATCAAGTAAATAAATACAGAAATATAAATAATTAACAAAGATAAAAACGTCAATAATGAAAGGATATGGTTAATTATGTAATGCAAAAGAAATGACCAAAGAAGCAAACATGCATGAAATGTGATGAAAAGAAATATATTCAATGTATGCGCGTTCGTGGAGCGTTTGATAACGCGTTCGAACGGTAAACAGAATGTCCGCGTTCGTATAGCGTTCGGAAACGCGTTCGAACGGGATAAGACATTATGCATGATACAATAAAATGCATGCGCGTTCGAGTAGCGTTCTGAAACGCGTTCGAACGAAAATGAGACAGAATGTTCACGTTCGTATAGCGTTCGGAAACGCGTTCGAACGGGGTAAGACCCGGTGCATGATAAAACAAAATACGTGCGCGTTCGAGTAGCGTCTTGAAACGCGTTCGAACGGACTAGGGCAGAATGTATACGTTCATGTGGCGTTCGGGAACGCGTTCGAACGAGATTACTAAAGTGGTATCTAAAATGCAATAAACACAAGCGGGAATGCTTCCCCAAGCGGTAAGTGGAGTTGTATCTCAAGTACAGACCGCACTACCGTCCATTCGGATTCGGCTACGGAATTTATGTCTGGGTTCCATCCGATATACCACGAGGGATAACACTCAAGCGTTAACACAACAGAAATGTAAAGTGAAGAATGAAAACATAACTACCAAAAAGGGTAAATGACAAGATTGACGGAAGAAGGGCGCAACAAAACTATGGTAAAGGTAGCCTTTGGGCGTTTCCCTTAAATAGATGACCTTTAATCCAATATGATTAACCCTTGCGCACTAAATTATCAATGCATGAATGAACAAATAAATAATATGGGACCTTGTATGCCCGATTGATCACATTTCACATTCAATCGAGTGTACCTCGTCCGGCGCGGCAAAACATCGTGGTAAAGGCAGCCTTTAGGCATTTCCCTCGAATAGAGTACCTTTAATCCACCCTATTTAGCCCTGGCGCATTAAATTATCAATGCATGAATAAAAAAATAAATAATATGGGACATTGTATGCCCGATTGAACACATTTCACATTCAATCGAGTGTACCTCGTCCGGCGCGGCAAAACATCGTGGTAAAGGTAGCATTTAGGCATTTCCCTCGAATAGAGGACCTTTAATCCACCCTAGTTAGCCCATGCGCATTAGATTAACAATACATAACTAAAGAAACAACACATAGAAAATAAGTAGCGGAACAATAAACACAAAAAAATGCCTAAGACATGATAAGGGAACCTGTCCAGAATGCTCGCGTTCATGTAGCGTTCGGAAACGCGTTCGAACGGGAGCGAGGCAGAATACATGAGTTCGAGTAGAGTTCGGGAACGCGTTCGAACGAAATGACAAAAGTGGCAGCCATAATGCAATAAGCACATGCGGGAAAACTTCCCCAAGCGGTACGTGTAGTTGTATCCCAAGTACAGACCGTACTACTGTCCATTCGGATTCGGCTACAGAATTTATGTCTGGGTTTCCATCCGATATACCACGAGGGATAACACTCAAGCGTTAACACAATGCAATCATGAAAATAGACGTGATGTATGATAATGCATATAACAGCACATAAACGAAGAGACAAACATGCGAAATTATAAAAAGCTAATAATATGAAATAATTGTGCGATAAATAAATAACAGAGCGTTAAAGAAAGATGTGACCAGGAGTTTGGTCGTATTTGATATAGGACCTCGCACACCCGGTTGGACATATCATCATAAATTGACAAATGATCATATGGGATTATTCATTAAGTTCTTGAGAGTATTAAGAGTTCAAAGTGAGATTTATTTATTTTTTTCTATTTACTATATCGAAAATACATCAATATATTTATTATTAAGAATTTTTAATGTGTGTTTAGTAGCTAAAAAGCTACCAAAATCAATTATTCTGTCAAAATAAATATATTAGCAATTCTCATCCCATTCTATCAATTCTAAGCTTCTTTTTAGTTATATGGTGGGTAAATTTATTTACAATTTATTTTGGGATATATATATATCAATTTTACGAAATTTTTAAGTATATGTTTTTGACGAAATTTTGGGCATGTGTATTTTTTTTTATGAAACTTTGGAGTTGTAAATATCAATTTTCTGTTAAAATAAATAAGGACAGTATACTCAGTTTTAGGTCGAACAAGGTTAATTGTTTAGATTTAACTGAAAAACTTACCGAATGTGGTGTATATGTCATTTTTATGAAACTTTAACAGATGCATATGTCTATTTTAAAAATTAGCGAGGCGCGTTTGTTCTTTTTAAAAAAAATTTGGCGGTTTTTATGTCATTTTCCATAGATAATTTTATACGTACTTTTCATTTACTTTTTTAAAAAGACATTTTAAAATATGTTTTCAAGGATAATACATTATAAGAATATATTCAGATATTATGGTTAAAATTGTTATAAATTCTCTAATATATATAGTAATAGAGTATGAGTGATATGTCCCTTAAGTAGTGTTTTATGGGAAAGACACAAGGATGAAATGACATATCCTCTACATTGGAAGGATGTATCTCTAGAACTTCTTAGGCTTTAGGAAATGGTATAACCCCTAGGAGGGTTATACCCTAAGCCAAATGGTGCTCTCAAATGCACCCTTCCATGCCTATATAAATGAGGGTCTTGGATTCATTTTGAATCATCCAGAAAAGAGTTACTTCTATATTCCTTATTCAAGTTCTTGTGAAATGAGTGTCTCTTCTACAAGAAGCATTTAAGTAATCCTGGTAGAACGTTAGCCACAAAACCATCCGTAGAGCATCGAGGCGGGGTCTAATAAGTTCTTAAGGACAAAAGGAACTCGATTTGGATTTCAGTTTCATCATCATCTTCAATATTTTTCCAGGTTTTTCTAAGTATCCATTGTTATATTATGTTTTTGAATGATTAAGATTAATTTGCATGTTAAATTTTATTTTGTAACACATAATATCCAACAATCTTAAGAACTTATTACTTTTAAAGTATTGTTAAATCGAATTTTACATGTTTTAAATAGTCTTATGCTTGGAAAATGTGTTTTGTGTATGGAAATTATGTATGTACGTTCGAACGCCCGACAAACGAGTAGGCAATAATTATTTTTTACGCAGTTTCATTCGAACGCGTCTTCAAACGCAACTTGAACGTCAGTCTTTTGCTCAAAAATATTCGAACGTGTTTACGAACATAACACGAACGTGAACTCTCTGGAAAAATTCGTTCGAACGTATTTATGAACGGTACACGAAAGTTAACTCACTAGAAAGTTTCGTTCGAACGGATAAACGAACATGACACTAACAAAATAAATTCTGGAATTATTTTATATTCAAAAATAATAACATAGACTTAGATGAATTTATATTACCATATGATATACATGTATAACATATAGGCGGTAATGTTAACATAGTAAAATCATAAATTGTATTATTATAAACTTGGTAGTATAGGTTTAAGTTAATATTAGGATTTTCAACTATCACGAGCATACACATAGTGATAAAGTTGAAAATTAATTGTGTGTTGCATACTTGGCTGAGAATAAAAAGTGTAACTTTACACAAGTAACTTCGTCCAAGCTTGATTGACTTATACATATACACATACAAATTTACATATATTTATTGTGAATTGATAAGTTTGAATGTCTAATATATTCTATTGAGAAAATATTTAGATATTCTGTCAACAATGCGATAAGAGCCTAAGTGGGTAGGGATTTAAGTGGTTACTTCGGACCCCATCGTCCTCTGGGAATGTTCCTTTATTCATTTATCATAAGAAATATTAGTCGTAAATTCAAGGACTATTGTTATTTGGTACTACTGTCTACAATAACAACGAGTGGATTATTAGTATATCACTTAAACAAGATCATATGTTTGATCATTGTGTAATTTGTCTTTTGTAGACTTATTGATTACTGTTGGTTTTTCCAGTTACATATGGCTAGTGGAAATATCACAGTACCGATCGCTCATGGGGAGAAAGCAGAAAAGTTTGGTGGAGTACGTAGGAAATGACTTTCCTTAGCGCGGCGGAATTTACTTGTGGTGGCACCGGCTCCGGTATGGATCTTTAATATTTTATTTGTCTTCTCCCTTTATTGTAGTAGCCGAAATCAATCCTTTGATGTCCAACGCTTGGATCAACCACTCGATCTTCCAAACTATTACTCGAAACCAACAAACCGAAGTGTGGGCTTCACTAATAAAGATCAAACTCTAAACAATTTAGAGAATTAGGATGTCACAATGGTGTTTGGCTTTTGAAATTTCAAAAACTCTCACAACACTTATGAATGTTTGAACTTCTTCTCTCTTTTCTTTCTCACAACACTTGTGTGAATGAATGCAAAATGTTAACCTTAAAAAGTGAGAGAAATGGCAGAGATTATATTCTCTTACACAAGCCAACTAACCTTGTCATTAAGTATCTAATGCTTTCTTGCAATGGCCAACACAAAAATGTGAATGTCATACCAAAGCGTAAGAAATGATAAGCTAAAGACAAAGACTTTGTCATTAAGCATCTAATGATTTCTTTCAATGGCAAACACATAAATGTGGAGGCCATACCAAAGCATAAAAATGGATTAGCTAATGACAAAGCTATTAGGTGTATACAAGCCACCTAATAGACATAATAAATTGGAGAGCATGGCAAGCCATATGGCTTTGTCTCCAAGGTAAATAAAAATTACTATCTCAATAATGATTAAATTACCTTCAATTATGTTGTAGTAATTATCTCATAATTATTACTAACTTGATTATCTCATAATCAAGACTTGATTATCTCATAATCAAAGAATTCTAAAAAACATTAAGTTAAACTAATTCAACATAGTTTTCATTTGTGACAATAAATATTATTAATCTCATTAATAATATATAAATATAATGTGAGCATATTATTAGACATTCTAATTATATTAGGTTTGCTATAGTTAATCGAGCTAGCACGGGGACCAAATGGACCTACGGTTCCGAGCTCCAATAATTCTGAAATATTAATTAAACTCATTAATCAAATACGTAGTTATTGGTCAGGAATGCAACACCAACCTCACCATAGTAAATCAAAGGACATAGCCTGTCATGCAGGAGTTTGTAGTATACTCAGGATTAAAATCGAATCCATATATGATCATCTATTAGATAAAATGAATTTCTTCGATTAACGGATATTAAAAGAAATTTGTATTTATCTGAATCCAGTCCTATATGATCTCATCATACAAGGTGTCTTCATTCCCATGTCACTACATGAACGATCCCTGATCAAGATCATCATACAAGTATAGAATGAACCGTAGTTATAGATAAACCATAAAAAAGTACCCTCTTTGTTTGCTCTCTATGGACTATTTAAATTACTAACTTTAGACTTAAATCATCTTGTGCATCAAACATACACTGAGTCTGAAGGTACAATAGTAGTCAAGATAAACAAGACAATTGGACAATATGTGGTATAAATCAAACAACTTTGATAAAATGAATAATGTATTTATTATTATTACAGTAATCAATTCCGTTTACAATACATGAAGCTTTAGGACATAAATCCCAACAATCTCCCACTTGGACTAGAGAAAATGGGACATGTCATGTAATCCTAAACCCTTTAGGTGACCTTCAAACACTTTAGCCGATAAGGTCTTTGTAAACGGATCAGCCAGGTTGTCTGCGGATGGAATCTGCGTGACTGCGACATCTCCTCTTTGCACTATCTCTCTGATGAGGTGATATTTCCTCTCAATATTCTTACCTCTCTTGTGGCTTCTTGGTTCTTTGGAGTTCGCCACTGCACCATTATTATCACAATAAAGTGTGAGCGGTTTATCCATATCTGGAATAATTTCCAGATTTTCCAAGAACTTACGGAGTCAGATTGCTTCCTTACCTGCTACATTTTCAGCCTCCATGGTGGAGTCAAAAATACAAGATTGCTTTATGCTCCTCCATACTATAGCCCCACCACCTATGGTGAACAGTGATCCAAATGTTGATTTTCTAGAATCGACATCCGTCTGAAAATCAAAGTCTTTATATCCTCTCAGAATCATATACTGACTTGTATATACAAGCATATAATTTCTCGTTCTCTGAAGATACTTGAGAATATGTTTCACCGCCACCCAATTATCTAATCTTGAGTTGGATTGAAACATACTGACTACTCCCACTGCAAAACAGATGTCTGGTCTGTGCATAACATATCATACATAAGACTTCCAACTACTGAAGCATATGGTATATGTCTCATCTCCTCAACCCATTGAGGTGTCTTAGGAGACTGTTCCTTAGACAAATGAATTACATACCTGAAAGGTAAATTACCTTTCTTGGAATTCTGCATACCAAAACGCATAAGAATCTTGTCGATATAGGTTGCTTGAGACATTGCTAACAGTCATTTCTTGCGATCCCAAATAATCTGGATCCCAAGTACATAACTTGCATCTCCCAAATATTTCATTTGGAATTGGTTAGCTAGCCAGATTTTCACGTCCGATAATATCTTTACATCATTCCCAATGAGTAAAATATCATCAACACATAACACAATGAAAACCACATTCCCATCAATGATGCACTTGTAGACACAAGGCTCATCGATGTTCTGCTCAAAGTTATAAAACTTGATCGTAGTATCAAACCTTATGTTCCAAGATCTAGATGCTTGCTTGAGTCCATAAATGGACCTTTGCAACTTGCAAACGTTTTGCTCTTGACCTTGGGTAATGAAACCTCTGGTTGTACCATATAGATACTCTCATCAAGATTGTCATTCAAGAATGCAGTCTTGACGTCCATTTGTCAAATCTCATAGTCATAATATGCGGTAATGGAAAGAAGAATCCTGATGGATTTAAGCATGGTTACTGGTGAGAAAGTTTCTTCATAGTCAACTCTCTCTTTCTGTGTATAACATTTTGCCACTAGTCTAGCCTTGAAAGTATGTACTTTCCCATCTATTCCTCTTTTTCTCTTGTAGATCCACTTGCAACCTATGGGTTTTACCCCATCAGGTTGGTCTACAAGTTCCCAGACTGAGTTAGAGTATATAGACTCCATCTCGAGGTTCATGGCTTTGAGCCATTCCTCTTTATCAGTGTCTTCCATTGCACTACGATAGGTCAATAGATCATCTATACCATCACAAGATGCAACAACTTACACCTCACAATTTCCTAGATAGCATTCAGGTTGTCTTACAACCCTCCCACTACGTCTAGGTGGTATGGTATCCTGATAAACTTGCATCTGACTTTCAAATGTAGAAGGTGTTATGTCTTGTCAACATTGACAATAGTGTACTAGTCGTACTAGTAAGTAACTCCTCAAGTAACACTTTACTTCGAGGTTTGAACTCTCTCATATAGTCTTCCTCAAGAAATATAGAATTTGTCAATACAAATATTTTATTATCTATTAGACTATAAAAGAATTCACCCATATTTTCCTTAGGATAGCCTACAAATAGGCACACATGTGAATGTGATTCCAACTTAGTAGTCTTGTTCTTTAGCACATGTGCCGGACACCCCCATATGCGTAAATGTCGCAAACTAGCTTTACGACCATTCCACAACTCTAAGGGAGTCTTAGAAACAGACTGAGAATGAACTACATTCAGGATATATATTACAGTTTGCAATGTATACCCCCAGAATGAACTAGGTAGAATGCTATAACTAAACATTGATCTCATCATGTCTAGTAGGGTCCGATTTCTCCTTTCTGCAACACCATTTTATTGTGGTGTTCCAGGTGCTATGAGATGTGAAACAATTCAATGCTCAACTAAGAATTCCTCGAAATCTCTATCAAGTTATTCTTCTCCATGATCTAATCGTCGAATTTTGATGCTTTTACCTAACTGGTTCTCAACCTCAGCATGATATTCTTTGAACCTTTCAAATGAATCTGACTTGTGCTGCATTAGGTAAACATACCCATATCTAGAATAATCGTCAATGAAAGTGACGAAGTATTCAAAACCACCTCAGGCTCTTACATTTATCAGTCCGTAAACGTCCGAATGTATTAGCTCAAGTGTTTCTTTGGCTCTTATCCCTTTTCCAGTAAAAGGTCTCTTAGTCATTTTGCCTTATAGACAGGATTTGCAGACAAGTAAAGTACCGAGTCTTAACTGATTTAAAACTCCATTCTTAATTATTCTATCTATCTGGTCAAGGTTAATGTGATCAAGTCTAAGGTGCCATAAATAGGTATCATCATGAGAAATCTTTTTCGTTTAGTTTTTGATCTTACAATCTTAAACATTTCAGTATTAAGTAGTGATTCAAGCATTAACGGCCTTAATACATATAGATTATTTTTGGAGTTTCCCATGCATATATTTAATCCATTTCTACTAATAATAACTGACTTATTATTAAATGAAATAAAAAAACCACATTCCATAAGTTTTATTACAGAAATCAAATTCCTGCGAAAACCAAGAATATAAAGCACAACATTCAAACTAGGGGTGTTCATAGGGTCGGGTTCATAAAAAAATTTACAAAATTTGACCCGGCCCGAAAATTTTCGGGTTGGGCAACGGGTTTGATACTAAAATCCAACCCGACCATATACAAATTTTATTATTTTTCTGAAATTTTTATTATTTTTCTTAAAAAAATTTTATTTTTTAAAGTTTTTGCTATTATTTCATTTGTTTATTACTTTTTTTGTATTAAAACTTTATATATATGATAAATTTTAGGACATAAAATAACTAATATTTATATTTCAAAATAATTAATTTATTAAAAAATTATTTTTTTTAAATGACCCGACCCGAACCCGATCGGGTTCCACTTCCTCGCTACCCGACCCGCGACCCGACTTTCCCTTGACCCGACCCGATCGGGTCTAACAAAATGTTAAGAAACCCGACCCGACCAGTGAACACCCATAATTCAAACATAAATAACTCTTATTAAAATTTAAATTTGAAACTCCCACTGCTTTTACTGAAACATCATCTCATGTCCCAACTCTCATGGTAAAGCTACCTTCAGCAAGGTCCCTCCATGAGTCAAGTAGTTGTAAGAAATAACAAACATGGTTAGTGGCACCAGAATCAATAATCCATATGGATTTATCATCCTCCACTAAAAGAGACTCAATGACAAGTAAATCGTATTTACCAGTATTCTTCTTCTCTTTGAGCTCAGCAAGGTATTTCAGACAATTCCTTTTCCAACGCCCTTGTTGTTTACAATGGAAATATTTTCATTTGGCATTGGTTCATTTGGCGTCTTTGTTGTTCTTCTTTTTCATTGGTTTTGCCTTTGCCTTCCAATTTCCTTTCTTCTTCTTTGCATATTTAGAAGATTCGGCAACATTTGCCTCGACATTGGACCTACGAGGACCATTCATAAAGGACTTGTAATTGGTCAGCTCATTTAGCAGTTCAGTCAACGTAAAAGTCAACTTATTCATAGAACGGTTGCTTTTAAACTGCCGGAAACTCTTCGGAGTGGTTTCCATGATCATTGTCACCTGGCTTTGCACATTGATACATGCATCATGGGTTTCGGCCATATTAAGATGAGACATCATCCTTAACACATGGTATCAGACTGATGTGCCTTCCTTCATTCTAGCGATCAATACAGAGACTATTGCCTCATGTTGTTGTCGGTCAGAATGTTGCCAAAACATGTTCTGTAATGACTGCATAATCATTGATGCTGTCGCCAGAAGCTCATATTGTGCAGCAAAAACCTAAGACATGGATGCTATCAAATAGCTATGGGCTTTCTCATCAGCTTTAATCCAATTATTATAGGCATTACGTGCAGCTCTGCCAGCATTTGGTGCTGGCTCAGGAGGACATTCCTCCATTAGGACAAATATAAGGTCTTCGCAGACCAAGATAGCATTCATGTCACTTTTCCATTTAATGTAATTATCCCCGGTTAATTTTTCTTGTTGTTTAAAAATTGAGATAATTACAGATGCCATGGCTGAAAAATAATAAACGCGCATTCAACATTCATTCATCACATATTAAAATTGTCAAAAATTTAGGCATAAAATTAAACATGATGCATGATCAATGTATAATGAATTAGAAACCTAAAAGAATTACTATTCCACGGTTATCTATCATCCCACAAATAAGTGCCGCCGTAGGGTAGGTCAAGTATTCACATGATAGATTGAGACATTCTCAATTAATTAATATATCTGAAATAACTCTTATTCTTATATTAATCAACTACCGTTATTTTGATCAAGGAAGCTTTGATTAACAACTTAATCATTCTTTTGTGAGTGTGACCCATTATTTCGGAACCCTTGGACTTAATTAGTGAAGTGCCGCCGTAGAGTAGGTGAAATCACCAGATACATCTAGAGTCCATATCCTTTTGGAATCCAAACCTGATATTGACCCAAAAAAGACACCATTCGTAGGGGGACGAAAGCAAAGCTGTCTCGAGGCGTCTATTGAATCTCACGTTTCTGGATAACAATGGAGATCGCAGGATATATTGTGGTATATCCCTCTCCCACTCACTATTTGAAGTGTAAGATTTCTATCTTACTAGTATCTTATGAATCTTAGATTATGCTCGGCTAAATTCATAACATTATTAATACTAGTTGATAATTTAGTGATCTAACCAATTTTAACTCTTAAAATTTTATTCACTAATTCCGATTAGTCTCTACTAGCCAATTAACTTAATTAAACTAATTTAATCAAGTTGCTTTAGTGATCTAATCAATTTAACTCTTAATTATTAGTCCACTTATAAGTTTTAAAATTTAGAATTCAATGAACGAACCAAATGTCATTAAATCATTTAATCGAAAAAGCACATTATTTATTCCAAAAGTATGTGGTATTGTATCCCAAGTACAGACCATATTACCGTCCATTCGGAACCGGCTATGGAATTTATGTCCAGATTTTCATCCGATATACCAAGGAAAATAATGTACTCATAAGGTCCATTTGTTTCTAAAACTTGAATTCGCAATTTTTAAAAGCTTTAAACCAAATAATCTTATTAATCTGTTTGCATGCATCTCATATTCTTATTTAACTATTAAATTACATAAAATCATATTTTATGACTAGAATATCATGTATATCTACATGTTATGGCATGTGAAAATGCAAGAGTAGGCACCCTAGGCTATATGACATGTTATTAAATACTTTAAAACATACATATTTACCCAGGTCTGGGCATCACGACGCGAACTGATGGGCATCACGACGCCCACAATTCCGAAACTAGAATTGCTTCAGCTTTGTGTCACATCGCTCGTAAGGTTACCTGCGTCATGATGCAAACGAGGCAGTAGCCTTAGTTCTTACAAGTGTAGCGCGTTGTGATGCACTAAGGGTTGCATAGTGACACAACCTAGTTTCCGGGGCTGGAAATTATAAAAACATACACATTACAAATTGTGTTGACCAGACTCTTATTTTTCTATACTAATCTAATTAGTATAATAAATCCAAGGCATCCATTGGTCTTCAAATCTTGTCCCATGGAGTGTTGTTGAGTTCTTCACGGAATTACTCTGTTATAAGTCCTTCGCGGCATCGGCTCCTCCAAGTTACAAATAGGGTTACATAAAGGACTTATTATAAAGGAAATGAACTTACAACACTTGAAAGAATATGACCTTATGGTCTGAACTTACAACACTTGAAAGAATATGACCTTATGGTCTTACATTTCCAATGCTAAAAATAAGAGCCGTAAAAATTAACGATCAACGCAATACATTCATCACATTAATCAAAAGCAAACATTCATCACATGACATTAATTAAAACATTTCATCTCATGAATCTAATTGTGCCTACTCATCACAACATGTATTTTAATAATCTATATATCATATAAATTATTAAAACTAAAATGAGAAGGGTTAAGAAATCTTTTCAACTTTAAGCTATCGATACCAATTATAGGAAACGACTTTCCTTAGCGCGGCGGAAGTTGCTTGTGGTGGCACCGGCTCCGGTATGGATCTTTAAAATTTTCTTGCCTTCTCATTTTGTTGTAGTAGTTAAAATCAATCCTTTGATATTCAACGCTTGGATCAACCACTCGATATTCCGAACTATGACTCGAAACCAACAAACCGAAGTGTGGGCTTCACTCACAAAGATCAAACTCTAAACAATTTAGAGAATTATGATGTCACAATGGTTTTTGGCTTTTGAAATTTCAAACACTCTTACAACACTTGTGAGTCTTAGAACTTCTTCTCTATTTGTTCTCACAACACTTGTGTGAATGAATGTAAAATGTAACCATAAGAAGTGAGAGAAATGGTAGAGATTATATTCTCTTACACAAGCCAACTAACCTTGTCATTAATCATCTAATGCTTTCTTGCAATGGCCAACACAAAAATGTGGATGCCATACGAAAGCATAAGAAATGATAAGCTAAAGACAAGTACTTTGTCATTAAGCATCTAATGCTTTCTTTCAATGGCAAACACATAAATGTGGAGGCCATACCAAAGCATAAGAATGAATTAGCTAATGACAAAACTATTAGGTGTATACAAGCCACCTAATAGACATAATAAATTGGAGAGCATGACAAGCCATATGGCTTTGTCTTCAAGGTAAATAAAAATCACTATCTCAATAATGATTAAATTACCTTCAATTATATTGTAGTAATTATCTCATAATTATTACTAACTTGATTATCTCATAATCAAGACTTGATTATCCCATAATCAAAGAATTCTAGAAAACATTAAGTTAAACTAATTCAACATAGTTTTCATTTGTAAAAATAAATATTATTAATCTCATTAATAATATATAATTATAATGTGAGCATATTATTAGACAATCTAATTATATTAGGTTTGCTACAGTTAATCGAGCTAACACGGGGACAAATGGACCTACGATTCCGAGCTCCAATAATTCTGAAATATTAATTAAACTCTTTAATCAAATATTACGAATTATTTACTCCGCGTTATTCCACTAAAAACTTGAAGTTGAACTCTCGTTATCGTAGATGGATAAAATAAACCGAATAACTTCGATGTCCATCGATATATTCATTACATATGGATATAGCCCTTCACGAATATCTCATAAATAGAGACGGGTCAAAAGTCCATTAAATCACTCTAAATATTTTGTCTCTTAAGCACCATCGATTATATAATGAATAATTAATTCATAACAATTATGAATAGAAAACTTTCTATTCGTAATAGAAAAGTTGAGCGCTCAAATTGTTCAAGTCCCGAATCAACTCTTCAAAGAGATACTCTTCTGCTTCTCGTAAGAATGAGTGAATTTCATATCTATGTAAAATGTTCCCAGCTACACACCAAACCATATCCCCAAAATACGTAGTTATTGGCCAGGAATGCAACACCAACCTCACTATAGTAAATCAAAGGACATAGTCTGTCATGCAGGAGTTCGTAGTACACTCAAGATTAAGATCGAATCCATATATGACCATCTATTAGATAAAATGAATTTCTTTGGTTAACAGATATTAAAAGAAATTCGTATTTATCTGAGTCTAGTCCTATATGATCTCATCATACAAGGTACCTTCTTCCCATGTCACTACATGAACAATCCCGGATCAAGGTTGTCATACAAGTATAGAATGACCGCATCTATAGATAAACCACAAACAAAGTACCCTCTTTATTTGCTCTCTATGGACTATTTAGATTACTAACTTCAGACTTAAATCATCTTGTGCATCAAACATACACCGAGTCTGAAGGTACAATAGTAATCAAGATAAACAAGATAATTGGACAATATGTGGTATAAATCAAACAACTTTGATAAAATGAATAATGCATTATTATTATTACAATAATCAATTTCGTTTACGATACATGAAGCTTTAGGACATAAATCCCGACAGAGCAAACTTTAAATAATGATATAGCAAAGTATTGTTCTATCTGACAATACTATAGTCGGCTAAGTATCTTAAAGATCCTCTGGGTCCTGTGGAGGGAGAAACAGATTTAGTTAAGCAACTACGAGAAGAGACATGGTTGTCAAGCGACTTCTTGTGTAAGAATTACCTCTTGGGAGGACTTGAAAATACCATGTATAATGTGTACCAAGGCATGACTTCTGTAAATATTTTCTAGGAATCTCTCGAGAAGAAATACAAAATTGAGGATGCTTGACAAAAGAAATTTATCGTGGGTAGGTAGTTTTATGGACTAGAGGATGGTAGATTTAAGGACGTTGATGTCTCAGTTGGGTGAACTTCAGTTAATCATTCATGAAATATTAGATGAGAGAATGAAACTCTACGAGACGGTTCAAGTTACCACAATCATTGAAAAGTTTACTCCATCATGGAAGGACTTCAGGAGCTATCTGAAATAAAAAAAAACATATGAGTCTTGAAGACCTTGGAGTTAGATTAAGGATCGAAGATGACTACAGAAGTCCGAGAAGGCCAGCTACAAAACTATGGATTCTAAGGCCAACATCGTCGAGGGTGGAAATGGTAGCAAAAATAGAAAGAACAGCGGAGCTGATTCTTCCCAAGAAAACAAGAAGTTTAAGGGGAAGTGCTACATCTGTGGAAAAAGCGGTCACATGACAAAAGACTGCATAAACAAGAAGTCTCAGGACAAAAGCAAGAAAAAGAAAAATGAGGCCCATGTCACTGAGGATGAGCAGCTAACTGATGAGATCTCATAGATAAACCTCTCAGCAGTTGTAACAGAAGCCAACTTGATTGAGAATCTGAGAGAATGATGGGTAGACACTGGGGCTACTCGTCATATATGTGCTGATAGCAAGATGTTTTCCTCTCATCAGAAGGTTTATGGTGGCGATCATCTGACAATGGAAAACTCGTCTACCTCTAGAGTTGTTGGACAAGGCACAGTGGTTCAGAAGATGACATATGTGAGAGAGCTTACATTGAAGAATATTTTGCAGTTCCTGATATTCAGAAGAACTTGGTTTCGAGTTCACTCCTTAGCAAGAATGGTTTCAAGCTTGTATTTGTTTTCGATAAGTTTGTGTTGACCAAGAATGATGTCTATATAGGAAAATAATACCTCACTGAGGGCATTTTCAAGTTCAATGTAATGACTGTCAATCGACACAACACTAATAATAAAGCTACACCTCATGCTTATATTATTGAGTCACAAAATAAATGGCATTGGAGGTTAAAACATGTTAATTATGATATAATGCGTAAATTAATTAACATTGACCTTATACATAATTTTACAATTGATAACCAATATAAATGTGAGGCATGTGTTGAAGCAAAAATGCATAGAGCATCATTTCATTCCATAGAATGAAGTTATGGACCCTTGGAACTTGTACACTCTGATGTGTGTGATATGAATATTGTGTAAACAAGAAGCGGTAAAAATACTTTGTCACTTTTATCGATGATAGGACAAGATTCTGTTATGTGTATTTTCTGAGGAGCAAAGATGAAGCTATTGAGAGCATTATACACTATAAGAACGAAGTTGAAAATTAACTTAGCAAGAAAATCAAAAGAATCAAGAGCGATTGAGGAGGTGAATATGTGTCACCATTCAGTGAATATTGTTTCAATCGTGAAATTATTCACGAAACTACAGCTTCTTATTCACCTCAACAAAACGGGATTGCGGAACGCAAAAATCATACGTTGAAGGAAACGATGAATCTCATATTGACAAACTCTGGATTATCCCAGAACTTGTGGGGGAAGCCTTGTTTTCCGCTAACTACTTTCTGAATAATCTGCCTCATAAAAGATTGGATAAGACACCTTATGAATTGTGGAAATGTCATGCACCTTCCTACAAATATCTGAAAGTGTGGGGGTGTCTTTGTATGGGTTTTAAGGGGGAATATCGGTAACGCAGCAGAAACGCGAAAAATCAAATTTTCCGATTTCAAAATTTTCTCTCGGATCAATTAAATAAACTTATTTATTTAATTATCCAATTATCAAATTCTGAAAAATTACACAAGAGATCAAATTTCTTGGTAATTACCGAATTGCCCCAAAACTTTGTAAATTGATTATTTTAGCCCAAAGATTATCAAATATAATTTTGGATGATTCTAAATCATTTCTAAAATATTTTTCAACATATCTAATGCATCAAAATCAGATTTCACACAAATCCCCAATTTTTCTGAAATTGCAGAGAGACCCACAAATTTTCAATTAATTGTGATTTAGTCCTTTTTGTTCAAAAAAAGCCAAGATCAAATCCAATCAACCTAAAATTTTACATGCATCATATTCATACCATAATACATCACATATAAGAAAAAGCCCTAAATTTGGAGTGGGTTATGAACCCTAATCTTTCAATTTCATCAAATTATCCAATTTCACCAAATTTACAAAATCCAACAATTTAATCCATTCAATACTTCACCAATCAAGCCTAGTCACTTTGAAATAACTCTAGAACAAATCTAGGTCACCAAAGAGTGGCTTACTAACTCTAGAATGTCAACTTTGATTTTCAAAGAATCAAAAGTAAGCCTTTGAAACCATTTCAAGGCTACTTACATACACACATCTTTCATTCAAGTTCACAACAATTAAAATACAAAATAAAGTAGAGAGACAACATCAAAGCAACACAAGATGAAGCTAGCATGTTAGAAACATTTTTCATGTTGGAAGATTTGAAAGAAAATTTACAAAACCTTAAGATTTCCAAGCTTTTCCTTCTTTCTTCAAACTTTTCTCTCAACCACTTTTGTGTTTATTTTGTATCTAATGAACTTCTCTTAAACCCTAAAAGATGAAACAAACAATATATACCTCCTCCATTAGGGCCTTGGCCGAAATTAGGTGTAGTAAATATCTAGATATTTATTTTGTTTCATTTAAAGTTACTTTAATCAACTTGCAAATTTTATCATTACACATTTAATGAAAATTCATAAGTCAACAAAAGCAACTCAAAAAAATATAACACTATATTTAAATTAGGGTGTTGGCCAAATTTAGCTAAAAGAAAAGGAAATTGATATTTCAATTTTAAACAATTTAAAACAAATATCTTAAGAAGTCAAACACCATTTTGACAACCTTTTCTTCAAGTATAAAGTCAACAATAAACACTTATATCATTTCCTAACTTTATCATTTGGTGAGATATTTATATTTTAATTATATTAATCATTTAACAATTAAATAAATAATTAATTAATTAAATACAAATATCTCCATATATGTATTATA
This sequence comes from Zanthoxylum bungeanum, assembly GCA_019454045.1. Taxonomy (NCBI): domain Eukaryota; kingdom Viridiplantae; phylum Streptophyta; class Magnoliopsida; order Sapindales; family Rutaceae; genus Zanthoxylum; species Zanthoxylum bungeanum. The sequence continues at coordinate 248,691 of SKCR01036239.1, forward strand.
TTTACTTAAATATCTCAAATACATATATTAATGATATTGTCAAATACCTTTATTTGACAATTTATTAATGTGTGTTTATAATATCATATATTAAATACAAATACACATTAATTAGGAAATGACGGTTCAGCCCGTTCGCATGTATTTTTCATTTAACGTTTTAAACGATTTATAAATAATCATCATTATTTATAAAAGTCGCCCTAGTGCTCTACGAGTATATTTCATTAGTGAGACTCTCTAGATTCAAGTATATCTATCACAAAATCTAATTTCGTGTCCATAATTTACCCACCCGTAAATTATGACGACCACAGATAAACTAGCTGAATCATACAGGTCGAGGTCATTGCATACGTATAATATCTCTGTCACAGGTTCAGGATAATCCCAGAGATATAGATGTAAACGTCAAATCTCTATAGGTATTTCCCATCGACGTATCTATTAGAAATCTCTAAATAACAATCGAACTTACTTCCGAAGTATAATGTGGCCACGATTTAACAGACTGCTAATCATATATGGACTACCTATGCTCTGTACACAGAACTGACGGATCCTATCATGATACGTACAGGATATCCTAAGGATCGGTCCCACACCCAACGAATAGGCGGAGGTCTGATCTAAATAGATCGGTGACGTGACTGCCATCTAAGTGTGGAGGATGTCTCATACATCCACAGTGGTATCTCAAGTCGAATGACCACTATGCTACTCAACCCGAGAAGATTCTTGTTGACGTTGGTGTGTACCATCCATTAAGAATCTTCTGTGAGTTGTTCAGTGTTTATCTATTATAAAACCTACACCCGTCTATACGAGTCGCCCTAGACTCATGGTTCATTGGGATAAACCATTGGACCAGTCTCGATTACGACATGTACTGGTCTCAACAGATTTGACTAACGACCCGTGTTAGTGAATCTTGACCAGGAACTATATATGATAATATACATTTAGCAGTGACACTTCCCAATGTCAATTACAAACTAGCTTTGTAACTGTGTACTGCATTATATATTATCGGGCCTTTGTCTAATATATACATATCACTAAACAACATTTAGTTTCAATCTAATCGTAATCAGATCGAATACGTATATAAAAACAAGAGGTGCAACCATAAATAAGTAATATTATGGAAAAATGGGTGTTTGTATTTATGAATAAGACATAAAATACGGTCCGGATTGGCGCTCTGAGCACCAACCCCAACAGTTCTCCAAAGTGATGGTTCCTAAACCTAAGAAGGTTAGAATAGGATCAAAGACTGTTGAGTGAATTCATTGGATATGCTCACAACAGCAGTAGTGCGTATCGATTTTTGGTACATAAGTCTGAAATTCCTAACATCAATCCAATTATGATAATTGAGTCAAGAAATGCGACATTCTTTGAAGAGACATTTCCTTATAAGGAAAGACAAAGAACAAAGTCTCTCAAAAGAACTGTTGATACTGTTAAAGGCAGTGATCAAGTTGACTAAGAATCAGATCAACATGAAAATGCTGAGGAAAATGAACCTAGAGATAGCAAAAGAGCTAGAATGTCTAAGTCATTTGGACCTGATTTTCTGACATACTTGTTAGAAAATGAGTCTAAAAACTATAAAGAAATAATATCTTCATCGGGGGCACCTTGTAGAAAGAGGCTATCAATAGTGAGATTGATTCTATCCTACAAAACCATACTTAGGAGTTGGTTGATCTTCCTCAAAGTTGTAAGCCACTGGGCTACAAATGGATTTTCAAACAGAAGATGAAACCGGATGGATCAATAGATAAATACAAGGCTAGATTTGTCATAAAATATTATAGAAAAAAAGAAGGCATTGACTACTTTTATACTTATTCACCAGTGACTCGTATCACATCAATAAGAATGTTCATAGCCATAACAGCTATATTTGATCTTTAAATGTATCAAATGAATGTGATTATGACATTCTTAAATGGTGAACTAGATGAAGATATTTACATAGAACAACCAGAGATTTCAAGTTCCTGGACAAGAAGAGAAGGTGTGCATACTTGTAAAATCCTTATACGGATTAAAACAATCACCTAAACAATGGCATGAAAAATTTGACAAAAAGATGTTGTCAAGTGGGTTCAAAACCAATGAGTGTGTAAGTGTGTATACACAAATCAACTCAAAAAAAAATATGTCATTGTGTCTCTACGTAGACGATATGCTGATTATTAGTACACTACAAAAAAAGGTTCTTTAGCGTTGAAGAAAATTTTCGACGCTAATTTTTCGCTAAAACGTGGACGAGAAAGACAATTAGCGTTGAAATAAAAAATTTTGACGCTAAAGTACAATATTTTACGTAAAAAATATTTCGACGCTAAAGCACGTATTTGGCGACGAAAATTTTCGACGCTAAAGGTGATATAATATTAAAAAATATATATTATTTTATTACATTTAAAGTCGAATATTTTGACGCTAAAGGGTATAAAGAAAAATTATTATTACAAATTATTTCAAACTAATTTCATTACAAAGTAAATAAATTGGTATAAACATTATTACAAAGTTATTATTAAAAAAATTATAATAATGATATTTTTATTGATATAAACTAAAATTACAAAATTTTATCACAACAAAAAAATATAAAACGATAAAAAAATGATAAAATATAATTTCCTATATATTTTCTCTATCTTCACTTTCATATTTTCATCATACTTTCATTTTTTTACTATCTTCATTTTTCACAACCATTTCTTCATCTTCATATTTCCCTACAAAAATAAATAAATAAATAAATATTAGATGTAATATAAAATACAAAAATCAAACAAAACACTTAAAGAAAATAATTTTTGAGAGGAAATAAGAGTATGAGAGAAAGAAAGTGAGAATATGAGAAATGAAAGAGCAAATGAATTTATAGGAAAAAACCTTTAGCGACGAAATAGGCTTTCGTCGCTAAAGGTCCTCAAATAGCGGGATTTATTTCCGCCAAAATTTTGATCTTTAGCGTCGAAAATTCGTCGCTAAATGTCAAAAATTAAAATCCAATTTTATTAGGATATAAATTCAAAATTTAGAAAGCGGGAATTCGAAAGAATTAAATTTATCCTTTAGCGTCGATATATTTGACTTTTAGCGTCAAAAATTCGTTGCTAAATGTCAAAATTTTAAATCCTAATTTTATTAAGAGATAAATTCGAATTTTAGAAAGTGAGAATTTTTAAATTAACCTTTAGCGTCGAAATTTTTAACTTTTAGCGTCAAAAATTCGTCGCTAAATGTCAAAAATTTAATCTAATTTTAATAGGCGATAACTTCAAATTTTAGAATGGGGAATTCAAAAAATTTAAAATTAAAATTAGCGTAGCGTCGAAATTTAAATTCGACGCTAAAGGTACATTTAGCGTCCAAATAATTTTTTCGACGCTAAATGGTGGAACTTTATAGCGTCGAATAGAAAGTCGACGCTAAAATGTCAACCCTTTAGCATCAAAAAATTATTTCGACGCTAAAAGATAAACCTTTAGCGACGAATCTAATTTCGACGGTAAAGGTCAAAACTAGGATTCGACACTAAAGTGTTACCTTTTAGCATCGAAATTTAAATTTGACGCTAAAATGGTTTATTGGCGTCGAAAAAATTCTCGACGCTAAATGTTTGGACATTAAAGGTCTATTTTGTGGTATTGGTAATAATCATGAGATGATTCAGTCTACCAAGAAAGTATTGACCAACAAATTTGATATGAAAGATTTAGGAGTAGCTGATGTGATCGTAGGAATTAAGATTTCCAGAACATCAGAGGGGTATATATTATCTCAGACTCATTATGTTGAGTAGATACTTGAGAAATATAATAAAGGATATCTAAAATGTGGCTAGAACTCATGTGGACCTAACTCTTCATTGCAAAGAATACTAGCTCAAGCGTATCGCAATTAGGTATTCGAGAATCATCAGAAGTCTAATGTATCTCACAAATTACATACGACCTGATATCGCTCAACATGTAAACAGGCTTAGTAGATTTACGAGCAATCCATGACATAACCACTGGAAAGCCATAGTAAGAGTTTTGAGGTATATGAGAGAAAAACTTCAAAATATGATCTACATTATACGAGATATTATGTTGTTCTAGATGGATAGAACAATGCTAACTGGATATCTGATACAATGGATTCCAAATCTACGAGTGGATTTATTTTCACACTTGGTGGTGCAGCCGTGTCATGGAAATCCTCGAGGAAAACATGTATTTCTCGATCTACTATGGAATCAGAGTTCATATCATTAGACAAAACAACGAAAGAAGCGGAATGACTTCGAAATTTCCTAGAGGATATTCCAAATTGGCTCAAACTAGTGCCAGTGATAAGCATAGATTGTGATAGTCAATCGAATATTGGGAGAGCCCAAAATATAATGTATAATGGTAAGTCTCGACACATATGTCGCATACATAATATCATACGACAACTGCTCCATGTCTCAGTGGCATAATTTCGATAATATGTAAAAATACAAGGAAAACCTAGTGGATCCACTTATTAAAGGTTTACTTGGAGAGCAAGTTGAGAAGTCATAGAGGGGAATGAACTTGAAACCTATAAATTAAGAATTGTCACTGTGGAAAGCCAATCTATTTGACTGGAGATCCCACGATCTAGGTTCAAAAGGGACAACTGAAACTTTATGCAATTCAAAACAAGCATTGTAGAGTTATATATTTTTTTCCCATTCCTGTAATGAACCAAAGTGTTGTCTGTCAATGTTAGGATAAGCTAAGTGTAGGCATTGCATTTTTGCATGTGAAACCCAATGATGAGTCTCAGTTGGAGGCACTACCTATTTAAGTTAATGATATTGCGGGGAAAACGGACGTCGGAAGGGGAAATTCAGATAAGTATGTCATCAAGTTCATTTCACAAGTTCACTGTTTTCGTTCGTGCTGCGTTCGTACCACGTTCGAACGTCAAACAGATTGCGGGCGTTCGTGCAGCGTTCTAAGAGGCATTCGAACGGTGTCGGTATTTCTGGTTTTTCTGCTAGCCTCACACACAACACCTAGCCCACCAAGAGAGGCCCACACGCCCATGGCCTTAAATTACACCCAAATTAAATCAAATTAATTAAATTAAACATTGAATTAAATAAAATAATTAAACCATTTACCAATTAAATAAAACATAAAATATAATTATACCAAATTAAAATATTGTAACTTCCTATCCAAAATATCATACCTAAATTAAAGAGATGTTATGCCTAATTAAAATCAATCCTAACCAATTAAAATATTGTATTCCTAAACCAAGCAAATCAAATATTCAACCTTCCTAATTCACCAAATTTGTCCCCCCCTCAAATCCATTGCTTTCATTCTTTAACACTAAATCAAATCTCTTCCTTGTGAGACAAGGATAAGCCCTAGCCCTTCTCTATATAAACAAAGCCAAACCAAGCCTCTCCTCCTCTCGGAATTCACGCCCAAGCCTCTTCAAGCTCTCTCTATTCACGTAAATACAAGAAAAGAAAAAGCAAGAAAATTTTATTTCCTCCTCCACTTTACACTACCGAAAATATCACAGCCCCTAAACCCCCACACATCACCGAAAATCTCCCCCATACAGCAGCCCTCCATCACCGAAAATATACCCCAAACAGCAGCCAAAACACGCCTAAATAACAAGAAAAACACACCTGAACAGCAACCCATTTCCACCGAAAACAGCAGCCTCTGCACCCCCCTAAAACACACCTGAACAGCCCCCCTAAAACACGCCTGAGCAGCAGTCCAAATCACCTCCATTTACAGCAAGTAAAACAGCAAAACAGTGAGCTAAGACGCTAAACTGGTGAACCGGAGAAGTTGAGGAGCTTTAACCCTTCCGATCTCCGTGAAACGTAAGTCTGAAAGTCGACAAAAAAGGTTAGACCTGAGGGTATTTTTCACACTCGTTTCAGTTTTATTTTTATTATTTATTGAGTACCGTTCGCATGATTATTATGTTAAAATACATGTTGTAGTCCTTGAGTAGATAAATATGCATGTATTACGAAATATTGTATGTTGTGGCCTTGGAATAGAATGAAAGATGTGTCAACTCTCGTGGTATATCGGATGGAAACCCGGACATAAATTTCATAGCCGATTCTGAATGGACGGTAGTATGATCTGTACTCGGGATACAACTCCACGTATCGTTTGAGTAAAAGGCACATTCTTTTGTTTTATGTTGCTTTGATTTATTTATTAATCGTCATTTAAATTCCGCATGTTATTGTTTTTGTATGCATGATGTGATCGAGCGCATGTGCTTAGTACGTGGGATTAAAGGTCCCCAATTTTGAGGGGTTAAAACCCTTTACCACGATGCTTTACCGCACCGATTAATGTATATTCGGTTGAATGTAAGATGTGTTCAATCGGGTATACGAAGTCCGATGTATTGTCTTTATTTTTTATATGCATGATGTGATCGAGCGCATAGGCTTAGTAAGTGGGATTAAAGGTCTCCTATTTTGAGGGGTTAAAATCATTTACCACGATGCTTTGCCGCGCCGATTGGTGTATATTCGATTGGATGTGAGATGAGTTCAATCGGATACGTGAGGTCCCACATTGTGGATTTGTTTGTGTTGCATACATCAGGTCTGGTTCCGTTCGAACGTGTTCTCGAACGCCACATGAACGTGAACCTTCTGTTACCGTTCAAACGCGTTCTCGAACGCTACGCGAATGCGCACACATTTTCTTAGTTTCATCATGCATCAGGTCTGGTTCTGTTCGAACGCGTTCTCGAACGCTATACGAACGCGAACCTTTTGTTTACCGTTCGAACGAGTTATCAAACCCTACGTGAACGCGCACGCATTTTCTTAGTGTTTTATGCATTAGGTCTGGCTCCGTTCAAACGCGTTCTCGAACGCTGTACGAACTCGAACCTTCTATTTACCATTCGAACGCCTTCTCGAACGCTACGCGAACACGCACCCACTGAATTGAGTCATTTTCATCAGATTTCATACATAATTGTTCCTAGTAGCTATCCCTTTGTATGATGAACCTGATTGCTTCTCTGTATTACGCAAGATTATGTAGGTGTCGTTCATCTGTATTCCTTACATGTATGAGTATAATGTGTTTATTAACTTGTATGCTTGCCGTATGTTAATTTATCTTTATGTATGCAAATTGAGACATAGATTACATGCAAATAGGTTGTATGCCAATTCAGATATGTGTTACATGTAAATTTAGATGAACTTGTTGATGTATGCATGTGAACTTGGAAGCATGATACTCTTGGAAAAAATGTTACTTAAGCTTGATTAAATTATTACACAAATCCTTTCATTACAAGTGACATAAGTAAGGGACCATTCCGAACCCAACGGTTTGAGGTCTTCCCTTGCGAGGGGTGAGTGCGGCCTTAAATCTCATTTTCCCGGTTCACACCGAGTGGCGACTCCATTATTCTCCGGTTTAGTCCCCTGCGGGCTACTCCATACTCCCAACCGGGCCGCGAGCCCGAAACAGCATGCGTCGCCCAGTTCCTGTGTTCCCACACTAAGGCTTTTAATGATCACTATATTAGGAGAATAGTCCTAATGAGGGTAAAGCCAAATTACCTCTTTATAGTAGATCACTTATTTCAAGTAAGAAGTGATGTCGCTTTCATGGGAGTTTTAAAGGCTAAATTCCCTAAAGTACTTGATAAATCTATTACCAATGTTCATGGCTAAAATGAACACAACCGTAGAACGAGAAATAGTCGAAATGAAACACTTGAGATGTTGGAGGAGCCTGGTTTTATTCAACATATTAAGATTTCTAATCCCATGATTTCCAGTAAGTCAAGTTGTGGTGCTGGAAACACGAGGAATGAAAAAGATCTCGCTTGTGCTGCACTTGGTTCGCAGATTTTTGACACTTCAATGGTTCCAGTTTTGGGATATGAAGTGTCAGAAATGGCATCTCCCATTAACAGTTCAAATGGAATTGAGCACAATCAACCAGAAGATGATACACTTGTGTTTGAGAAATAAACGTGGGTGGCTTCTCAAGTGCAAAACTGGCAGTTCATGGATGACAAGATCAGTATCCGTGTTCATCATTCCATGAATTCAAGTGATTGTATATCTCAGACATTTGTAGATGATGCAAAGTATTTGGAATTTTGGATTTTAATTTTTTTTTAAAAGGGCCGGATTTGGCCCGGGCCCGAGCCAAAATTTTGTTGGTCGGGCTTTCCAAAGCCCGGGCCAGGCCCGACCCATTGCCACCCTTAGCGAAAACTATCTATTTCGATGCAGTTTTATTTCACAGAAACTCTCTTAAATATCTGCATTAATATTAGAGAATTGTGGGAGATTGTTATAAATTCTCATATATATATAGTAATAGAGTATGAGAGACATGTGCCTTAAGTATTGTCTTATGGGAAATGTACAAGGATGAAGAGACATGTCCTCTATATTGGAAGGATGCATCTCTAGACTTTCTTAGGCTTTAAGAAATGGTATAACCCTTAGGAGGATTACACCCTAAGTTAAAGGGTGCTCTCAAAGACACAATTCCATGCCTATATAAAGGAGGGTATTGGATTCATTTTGAATCATCCAGAAAATCATACAAGTCTTCCATTTATGGGTGAACACGGTTTCGGGTCAAACCGCGAACCGTACCAAACCGCACCGCACCGAACCGAACCGCGCGGTTTGAAAAAATATTAAAAATGATTTCAAACCGCACCGAATCGAACCGCAAATTTCGGGTCGGTGCGCGGTTTTGACCCACACCGAACCGCCCAAACCGCAAATTAGAATATGAAAGATTTAATATGTGTATAATTTTATATAGATTGCTTCCGCTACTTCAAGAAATTTAATATAAGGGTAATAAAATGATTAAGAAATTATAAGCTTCTCGTTCAGATACAATTAAAAATTTAAAGATTAATTACAATCAACTTGACTTTCTTAGAAGATGTTTGAATTGAAACATGAATTACTTATGAAATTGTTCAAATGTTATTAAAGTCGTAAATTTTTAGGTTCAGATGAAGATTATTATTATTATTATTATTATTATTATTATATTATTATTATTATTATTATTATTATTATTATTATTATTGTTATTATTATTATTATTATTATTATATTATTATTATTATTATTATGAATTGATTCAACTTTATTCAATTTGCATTGGTTGATGAATCTAGCTTGCTCGACATTTGCTTCATTCAACATGAATCCTTGGAATGGATAATGAGTTAAATACAACAAGTGCATGATTTAATTTGCTTTTTAATTCTTTTGAAGAGGTGGTTATTATCAAATGTTATGAATTTATGAGAGAATTTTCAAGTTCTTTACAATTTTTGTAGAACAAAACTCAGTCTTACAAGATGGAGTGCGGATTGGAAAAGTGCTACACAATTATATGAGCAAGCTGGTGGGTAAATCTTACTATTAATGCAGTTTCATGTATTATTATTTGCGGTGTTATTAATGGTTAATTAATATTTTATGTTGGGTTTATTTTGGTCGTTGAATATGAAAGATTTAATATGTGTATAATTATGTGTTTTTTCTCTTCAATTATAATGTGAAAACGCATAAAATTTTCTTAAAAATTCTATAATCCAAACCGCCGACCCGAACCGCCCAAACCGCTAAACCGCCAACTCGAACCGCCGCGGTTTTCCTTATCAAATTTGCGGTTTCGGTTTCTAATTTCCCAAACCGCCAACCCTTGCGGTTTTAAGGAAAAAACGAAAAAACCGACCCGAACCGCACCGCGAACACCCCTACTTCCATTATCTAGATAGTCATTTAGAAAAGAGAGAGTTTCCTTCATATTCATTGTTCAAGTTTTTGTGAAAGGAGTGCCCCTTCTACAAGTAATCCTAGGAGAACGTTAGCCACAAAACCATCCGTAGAGCACCGAGGCGAGGGCTAATAAGTTCTTAAGGACATAGGCAACTCGACTTGGATTTCAGTTTCATTATCATCTTCAATATTTTTCCAGGTTTTTCTAAGTATCCCTTGTTATATTATGTTTTGGAATGATTAAGATTAATTTGCATGTTAAATTTTATTTTATAACACATAATATCCAACAAAAATTTAATTAGAAAATCTATTTAAAAAGAATTAAGGAAAATATGCCAACAAATTTGAGAAAATATCAATTATCACACACAACACAAAGCAATGACTTGTGTTTTAGGAACAGATTAAACCCATACAAATTAATGAAATTAATGAAATTTATAATTTAGTTAATTTATTATTTAAAAAACTCTCTTTTAAATTTGTTTCCTTGATTATAATTTTTCTCCTAAATGAATTTTTATGTAGTCATTTTTTTAATTAATAAGAGGCTTGAGCTATTTTTTCACTTTTACTCTACTTATCTTTTAAAGATATATATATATATATATATATATATATATATATATTATAAAATTCCCGTGAACAATATTACTGTTTTCAAGAATAATAATTTTTTTAATGATAAAAGATGGACAAACCCAAATTGTTAACAGACGAAAATCTCCATCGTAGAACGAAATCGCCCTGAGACCAAAGGAAGAGTGAAGGGAGAAAAGGCGATGGACCAAAGGGCGACAAAGATCGTGGGGCGATCGGACCAGCGGTTAGGACGAAAGCCCATGATGCGGTTACATCTAGGACGAAAACCCATGAAACGGTTACTCCCACGATCATGGCAGTTGGACAGTTTTCCTCCACAACCAAGCAGTTGAGACGCACAGCTCAGCGGTTACAGGCGCGATCCAGCAACTGCAGGGAGATACTGGAATCGCCTAAAATGGTTGACAAACTTTACTATAAAAGCTTATCTATGCCAAGAGAAAAAACCCCGATCAAATGAAGACTCAAATGAGCATATTTTTATTTTTCATTTCTTAGATTGTAATCTTAGGACTGTAACTTGTGTGCTTGCGCCCCTTGGAGGCTTATTCACTTAATCAAACACCTCTTTTTGGGACATTGTCTCATGAGGTTTAAACCTTACACGTTCTTCTTTCTTCAAGCATAAAAATTGCGCAAACAGTTTTTGGCGACCACAGTGAGAGAATTGGTGTAAAGAGTGGAGATGCCTCCGAAAAGAAACGCTCAAACTGGCTCAACTGCGGAGGAAGAAGGACATGAGCAAACCAACTAGCCCAACGTTCCAGCCATAATGGGTCAATTCGAGGGTCTGGCAGATACTAATCGGTACGAATCTATGAGATAACTCAGTCCTAACGTGGTGCGCGCATTGTTCGGTGAATTCACACAGGATGTTGTCGAACAGGTTAGGCTTCAGAATGCGCATGTCATAGATAAATTCGTATCAACTACCAGTTCGCATTATGAAAACATGGCTAAACATATAAGCTCGATGAATGAATTAATGGCCAAATGTGTAAACGGCGGGACGGCGCTGCCGTGGACTACGCCCCTCCCTGCGGTGAACAGTCAGGAGGCTGGTCCTAGTAATATTCCTCCACATGGGGACCAACATCCCTACGGTTCTCAGGGGAGGAATAAGTACTGGAGGCAATAGCCCACAATTAGGTCCGAATATACAGCAAGGGCCAAATATGGCACAAAATGAAGTGGTGTTGCCTCAGGGGGTCCAGGTTTCTCAGGGGCAGAATAAAGATTATGTCCCACTTTTGAGAGGACCGCAGCCACCGCCTATAGCTATGCCATTTAATGGCAATGATATGCTAATTGAGCAAATGGCCGAGATCCTTCAAAACCAATTTGGTCTAGGCATACGGCCAATTCGGCCAAGATATCGGAAATCGTATCCTGATTGGGTCGATGTGGCCTATCCATGGCCTAGAAAGTAAAAAATACCAGATTTTCTCTCTTTACGGGGTCTGGGGAAGTTTCTACCATGGAACACGTAGGACGATTTATCCTCCAATGTGGGGAAGTTAATGATTTTCACAAACTAAGATTATTTCACGGATCACTGTCAGGGGTAGCTTTCTCCTGGTATGTCAGTTACCGGCCAATTCGGTAGAAAGTTGGCAGCATATGGAGCAACTGTTTCATGCACAATTTTACAAGGCTGAATCTGAAGTGGCCTTAGCCGATTTGGCAAACTTAAGCCAATTGCCAGGAGAGTGGGCCGAGACATTTTTACAGCGGTTTAAGGTAGCCCGAGGCCGATGTTACGTGCCTTTGCCCGAAAAAGAATTTGTGAGGATCGCTTAAGGTTGCTTAAATCTCGATCTGAAAAAGAAGTTTCAGGATCGTGAGTTTTGAGACCTTCCCCAACTCACCACTAGTGTGGTGCGTTATGAGCGATTATTACGAGAAGAGAAGCAAATGAAGATTCGAGCAAAGGGACATATTACAGGAATATTGACTATGAAATGGGCGAAATAGATACCGAGTCGGCCGATTTATGTCTGGCCGAGAAGGTTAAAGGGAAACCTTACATTTGCAAAACGTGGGCGGAACCCCAAGCAAGTGAAAAAAATGATAGAAATGGCAAGAATTTCTCCTTTGATATTACTTAAGTCGATGCCATATTTGACCAGTTATATAAGGACAAGCAAATTAGCTTGAGCGACCGACATACGTTGCCAACAACCGAGCAGATCGGTAGTAAAAAATATTGTAAGTGGCACAATGTATGGTCTCACACAACTAATAATTGCCTTATTTTTCGTAATGTCTTACAGGATGCCATAGAATCTGGACGAATCACGTTCGAGAAAAATATGGCCGTAGACAGCGACCATTTTCCAAAATCGGTGGGGGTGAACATGATCAATCCAGACCTTGCCAAGGTGAACCTGTCGAAAGTCAAATTAGTGCTAGACGAAGGAAAGCACCGTCGTCGTCCAAGCGCTCTGGAAAGGATTAATGAACCTTCAGGACAAGGAGACCAGCATAACATTTGTATTCGATGCAAGAACGACATGGAATGGATGAAAGAGTTAGAAGACACTTGCGAAAGGCCTGCAAAGAGAAAGCCATCATCATGGCAGCCCCGGACCTTCGCCCCAAGGTTCTATGGGGAGAATTCAAATTTCGTCCAAATGTAAGGACGTTCAGGCCGAAGATTAATCGGCCCAATGTTTGGCATTCGTACCAAAAGGCCACACTCAGGCCAGCGGCCAGGCAGGAACTATCCCATGTCGATGAAAGACCGCAGTTGAGGTGGCACCAAATGAATTATGGCCGTTTCATTGCATCGAAAGGTGAAACCAAGGTCACCACAAGCCGTAGCCCTCGCACCACAGAGAGAACAGAAGTAAATAAAAAATGGGGTGACGACAAAGAAGAACGGTGATAGGTTGCGACGAGCGCACTAAATTCGGCAGAAGGAAACGGGACGAAACAGATGATGAATAGCCGCCTATCGTCATTCAGTTCGGCAGTATGCCGCCAGTGGTGGCTAATCATTACCTATTGCCTGGGAAATTTATCGGAGATAATAATTGGGAAGCTGGACCAAGCGAGGACGTTTATAAGGGTGGCGAAACTGAATTTACAGCGCTCTCAATCACAGACAGGGAAGCTGAAGATGAGGAGATGACCGATGTAGAGTAAGAAATAGACATCAAGACCGATCAATGAGAAGTAGGAATTTCACAGAACCGGCTTCTCAGAGAATTATATGAGCCGGTAATCCTACAGTCGGGACATGGGAGAAAGATTGGGACGATATCCGTTCCTTGTTTGTATGGGAACCCTAAGTAAAACAACCCAGATTAGTTTTAGGGCCCCAATGGACCTAGATGCCAAAAAGGATTTAGAGAACACCAGATACCCAAACTCCGATCTAGATTCCCAAGTGAGAAATAGAAACGGTTAGTTTACCTTACCCCTAACAATCTGATAGAGACAAGACCTTAAACTATCTATTTTCGAACCATCGTGGCATTGAAAAGGAATTTTCCTGATAAGTACCTAATACCTACCATATATGGTAAAATAGACCCTACCAGGACACAGAGCACTAGAATAGAATATCAAAGCTCATCGAGACATAGATGTTTACCCTAGTTCCTACTAGTACATGCATAGATGGTTATAAGAAAAATGACGAGAGTTCACGTAGGATTTTAGAAGGTCGATCACCCAAAATAGATTAAGAAAATTTCGAGGTTATTAGAAAAAGGACCCAGTGTAGCCTAAAGCACTGGATAAGTCAGCATAAAGTCTGCAGTAATAATAGAAGACCATATGAATTGATCAAACATAGAAGAACCTAAGGATCAGCCCACCAGGCAGTAGAAAACCCTAGAAGTATAAAATAACAGACCCGTGAGGTTAGGGATATTTAGAGGTGATGAAAGTATTAGTACGGAGCATAGAACAAGTGCCATAGTGGTGATTAGTGGCAACAGCAAAGAATAGAGATTTAGGTAAAAGCCAGAAGAGCAAACCACCACTAGCCTCAGTAGTATGACGAGGAGTCAAGGAATATGATATGGAGATAACAAGAATGAAACAGAAGAAAAGTTGAAAGAAAAGAGGCATAAAAGCTTAAAATAGCTAAAGATAAAGAAGTAAAAGATATAAAGAAATAAGAAAAGTTTAAAGCTAATCTTCGGGTGAGGAACCAGAGAAAGAATGTAATAGCTTTAGAAGGATAAACCACAGAGATAGGATAAGAAAAAGTACAAAGATAACATGATGAAATTCATAGAAAAAACGACCTTAGAAGGACTTCGCAGAAGGAGTAGTAAGTGCAATAGTCGAAGTTAATCAGAAGTAAGGTTGGAAGAGACAACCCGACAGTTTTAGTAGTCATATCCTAATGTGAGGAAAACTATCAAGCTTATATACTTGGAGTTTCTAAACTTATAAATAAGTTGTTTGTACAATTAGATTACCATAACTAAAAAGACCTCAAAATAAGGACCCACCCTCCCAACCCTCGTTAAACAGTAGTAGTAGAGATGGTTGCCTCATGACATTCCCAGGAATGAGTAAAAGTATAACGGAAGAAAACTAGACAAAAGGCTTTCAGACATAGTTCAAGAATAGAATAAAATAAAAGACAATATTGAACTAAAGAGTTAGAAAAGAAGTTTATCAGATAGTATGGTACAAGAAGGAAGTAGTAGTTAAGTAATAACTAGGATACAAATGAACCATTAGTGGACACAGTAATGGATAGGACATAGACCATGAAAGTTCTTAGTATAGTATGAGACAAACAGAAGGCAAGAAAAAGTGCAAAGAAAACAGATTATAAACAAGCTAGGGAGGAGCATCAATGGTAGTAGAAGAGTAACTAGTAAGTAAAGACGAAGTGTGTAACTACAAGGTTTCGTAGAATTGAAATGCAATGATAGATCCTTTACGTGTCAGATCCTGTAAGCACGTTTAATACCAGCCCCAAACTTAGTTGACCAAACCACTACGGGTTTAGGACGGCCTAGCCACGAGTATGGGTGGTTTGGTAAATGTATAGAACATTATAAATCAGAGGGATAAGTTAATGTGAGTCGCAGTTAGCATATGGAGTGAATCTTTAAGGTATGATATGTGTACGTATATTTAAGTAATGACCCTTGATAACATTAGAATTTGGAGAACAAGTCAGTAAGGGGTATCGAAACCAAACTTACAGTAGCAGTGAAAATAAGAGAATGAAGAAAAGAAAGAACTGTAGTCAGAACTAAATAGCTAACATCCACATCTGTAGGAAGAGCACAATTTAAGTATAAATGAACATACAGTTCAGCTTCCAACAAAACTATCTGATCCAATTTTCTTAGTACAACCTATTAAAAGGATAATAATAGAAGATACATGTATATAAGGAGTCAAGAACCCAGTTGCAGAAAGCGCAGATACCCACAGAGTTAAAATGATCCGTATAAATGGTAGAAAAATCTAGCCCCACAGTTATACAGAATAAGCCAGAAACTGAAAGATATAGATCTAAACCACGAACCTAGTACCCTTTAGAATAAATAGCTCAAGTGGGAAATGAGCTGAAGTTAGTAAAGTATAACGAAAAGTCTGGGAGCAAGATTCCTAAGTGCACTGTTGGAGTTGAGACATGACCGTAATGTAAAGTAATGAATCAGAAGTCATAGGAACAGGACAGTGAGTCCCCTATCGATCCAAAGTTAAAGAATTAAGCATGAAACAGAAGCCAAGATAGGAAAAGAAGGAAGCGAGCGTAATTATTCGTTTACAGAAAAATTAAAGAGTACTAGTAGATGAAACAAGGGAGTTATGAGTATTAAGTCAGGTAAGTTGGTGATCTGGGAGAGACCGTAAACCCGATGATCTGTGTGGAGATTCCAAGTTTAGAAAGGATTCGAGGACGAATCCTATTTAAGGATGGGAGAATTTGTAACGACCGGTAGTTACTACTGCTGCATACAGCGGTGCTGTTACATAGAAATGAAGGAACATAAAATAAATTATGTTGAGACCAAAATATACTCATG